>KN515784.1:0-14776 GCA_000787155.1 Scartelaos histophorus
TGTACTTTTCAAAACATACACCATGTAGTGGTGTGTTTGTGAGCTCATAGTGGCTGCAGTCTGCTGCCCTAATGCAGAGTGTGTGTGTGTGTGTGTGTGCATGAGAATACTCTGACAGTAGTACATAAGTATACTCTGACAGTAGTACGCAAGAATACTCTGACAGTATTGCATGAGAATACTCTGACAGTAGTACGTGAGGATGCTCTGATAGTAGTACACTTGAATACTGTGACAGTATTACATTTGAATACTGTGACAGTAGTACATGAGAATACTCTGACAGTAGTACATAAGTATACTCTGACAGTAGTACATAAGTATATTCTGACAGTAGTATGCAAGAATACTCTGACAGTACTGCATGAGAATACTCTGACAGTAGTAAACAAGAATATTCTGACAGTAGTACGTGAGGATGCTCTGATAGTAGTACACTTGAATACTGTGACAGTAGTACACTTGAATACTGTGACAGTAGTACATGAGAATACTCTGACAGTAGTACATAAGTATACTCTGACAGTAGTACGCAAGAATACTCTGACAGTACTGCATGAGAATACTCTGACAGTAGTAAACAAGAATACTCTGACAGTAGTACGTGAGGATGCTCTGATAGTAGTACACTTGAATACTCTGACAATAGTACAGTTGAATACTGTGACAGTAGTACAGGAGAATACTCTGACAGTAGTACAGGAGAATACTCTGACAGTAGTACTTGAGGACACTGTGACAGTAGTACTTGAGGATACTCTGACAGTAGTTCATGTGAATACTCTGACAGTATTTGAGGAGAATACTATGACAGTAGTACACTTGAGAATACTATGACAGTAGTACACTTGAGAATACTATGACAGTAGTACACTTGAGAATACTGTGACCGTAGTACTTGAGGATACTCTGACAGTAGTAAAGGAGAATACTGTGACAGTATTACATTTGAATACTGTGGCAGTAGTACTAGAGGATACAGTGACAGTAATACTTGAGAATACTCTGACAGTAATACTTAAGAATATTCTAACAGTAGTAGAGGAGAATTCTGTGACAGTAGTACTGGAGGATACTGTGGCAGTAGTACTAGAGGATACTGTGGCAGTAGTACTAGAGGATACTGTGGCAGTAGTACTAGAGGATACTGTGGCAGTAGTACTTGAGGATACTCTGACAGTAGTTAAGGAGAATACTATGACAGTAGTACACTTGAGAATACTGTGACTGTAGACTGTAGTACTTGAGGATACTCTGACAGTAGTAAAGGAGAATACTGTGACAGTATTACATTTGAATACTGTGGCAGTAGTACTTGAGGATACTGTGGCAGTAGTACTAGAGGATACTGTGGCAGTAGTACTAGAGGATACTGATGCAGTAGTACTCCAGGATACTGTGGCAGTAGTACTCCAGGATACTGTGGCAGTAGTACTAGAGGATACTGTGGCATTAGTACTAGTGGATTAGGGGAGTTCCACAGCATTAGGGAGCAGTTGGAGACATTAACATGCCATAGTCTTGTGTGGGGGGGGGGTGAGGCCTGTGGCTCTGTCAGTGCAGAGTTTGGCTCTAATGACACTGGAGTAAAATCACTTCCTGTGGAGCTCTCGGTGATCCAGGTGTTTCTCACTGAGGGTGATAATGGCTCCAGCTAAACTCCTGCTCAACACAAGAACGCTGCAGCTGAAGGTTAATGCCAAAGTCAAACTTTATGAAGACTTCACTCCTCTCTCATATAAACCTCCCGACCTGCGTCAGATGCCCTGCAGTGTGACCCTTATTGTTTGATTTCACTTTTGTCTTGGTGCAGTTTTACTCCATGTTTTGTTCCTGTTGAACTGAACAGGTTCACTCATATTTCCTAATAGTTCCTAATGCAGTTAGGAAAAAAACAACATAAAACTTAAATGATTTCCTTGGAAATCTTTGTCTATTTTTTAATAATAGTTAAAAATGCTCCACGTCCAGCTCTGCTGCAATTATGAATATTGCATTTTTCCTCGAAGGCATCTGATGATTGAATATGAACTTCCCACACCAGCAGGAGGCGCTAAATATGCACAAGAGGCAACAATCACAACCAAGGTCTACGTGAAAGTGTTTTGGGGCTGATCCAGTGAAATTCAGACACAGCTCGTCTCCTGTCAGCTGCGCTCCTGTTGTGCACTTTAGTCCAAATGACTTGAATATCAAACAGAAATGAAAAACAGGCAAATCCCCTTTTGTCGAATTATTACTTCAGGCCTGTTCACTGCGCGAATTCGCCTAAAACAAAACTCCACGTTTCCTCCTGGAGTCAAAGCCTTAAAACGAGTAAAAAAAAAAGAAGAGCTGTGTTTACACTGAAGTGCAAGATTTTCCATTGAATACGTAGAAGCGTAATGTGAAAATGAACTGAGCGAGAAGGGTTTGAATGGCCTTTGGCTAAACGACGCTTTCGTAGTTAAATATAATTATTTAGTTTTTTCTTTCTCAAAGGGGCTGTTGCTCAGAGCAATTAGCAACCAAAGTAGAATTATTTACAATAAATATTTAGTAAAGGTTGCACTATATTCTTCTGCAGTTAGCGAACTATTGGCTATAAATATTTTCTCCCATTAAATGAAACGTATTTGCAGATTTTAATGCGGCGCAGGGAGGAGGCGACAGTCGTGACTCAAACAGACCACTGCATTTCACATGAAATTACTGCTTCATTAGCCTATATATGATTTATTGATGATAGTTTTACTTATTTTTATTGCAGATGAAGGCGTCTTAAGACGAACCGAATCCGAACAGTTATTTCTCTTTATCAACAGAACTACTTAATCCACTTTAAACATGAGTTTGAAAACGCCATGTGTTGTATTTGAAACCACAGCATTTAACAATTTAGTCAAAAAAGAATACAATAAATAAAGACATAAAAACATTTTTTTGTTTTATTTATTTATTTATTTATTTTTATTTTTGCTTGTGTTTATTGCACTGAAAAACATAGAAAAAAATCACAACAACAGCAACAACAACACGCGTCCTTAAGGAGCTGTACTTTCTGTGAGCGAGCTCGCATCTCCACAAACCTGACTCTTCTTTGGCCTGGAGGGGGGCCTCTTCCTGTTTGTTTCCATAGAAATGTTGCTTCTTTGGCTGTAATATGCCACTATATAGCATTAAGCGTCTCTGTTTTTATGGAGAATGCTCCGAAGTGTGGCTTTAACTTTCTATTTGGAATCATGCAGGTGATGTGCCACCTCCAGAAAGTTACACACTGTAGCTTTAAAGTGAGTTTTATAGATTACAAAATGATTATATTTAGAGAAAAGTGAAACATATATTTGTGTTAAAATAAAACATTGACTTCACACTCCTCTTTTCGCCACTAAATGCCCGTGCGTAATTTGTGCGTAATTGCGCAAGAGGCTTTTATAAAGGTAGACTAATGATGTGCATGTTTTTTTAATCCAAATTATTTAATTGACGGTCATCTCAAGGTTATAGGTTTTATGTAGTATCAGTCGTGCCCGGCGTGTGTCCAGTGTAAACATGCCCATCTGACAGTGACTGTGATGCGTCCGGCCAAAGTAAAGACGTGTTGTGTGTAATAAAATAAAGTAGTGAGGGTTATAGGTTATGCATGGTCGAGGAATGTCCCCATACACAGCAGCAGACAGGCGCACACGCACACACTTAACCCACGCTCGTAAACATCTTGGTGCTACTTTTTATTCCTCTTGTAAAACCCTGCTTGGCGAGCGCAGTATTAAAATATTTCGCCTACATCCAGACTCATCCGGCAGCAGACAGTAGGCCTACTGTCACTTCTCTGCGCACAAAAGAATCATTTGATTTATTCCCCATACTGGGTAAATACAGTCCAACCATGTGATCCAGCCCACAACCAATAGGCAGCCGAGGAGAGGGTAAGGGCAGGAAAAAAATTACTACCATTTTAGGGGAGGATGTAAGCCACTATAGCAGCCCATCTAAGGTTTTACAGTCGCACTTAAGTGACTTTTTATTGAAATAATAAAATAAACATGTCGCTAACGAATTATTATTCTATGATGGGGCTCCAGAGCGACGAGCCGTACGGAGCACACTTCATCCCGGGAGGTGTGCAGGGCGCGACGGCCAGCTGCTCCAAGCCAGTCCGCGGCGTTGAGGAGGAGGAAAGCCCGGGCTCTCACATTCCGGATTTCTCTCATTTCTCAAACAAACAAACGGGTCTAAACGGCTTCTCTCCGTGGGCGAATACATCCACGTCTTCGTCGTCGTCTTCACCGCAGCTGCAGTCCACTATCCCGGGGCTTTTCCATCCACATCCCCTCCTGAGCCACCATCACTCGCAACACGCGTATTATGGCCCAGGGTCGCACCCCGAGCACCTCGCCCCTGCTGCGGCGTCCGAGAGCCGGTTTGTCCGCTGTTGGGAGGGCGCTACTCCTGCGCAGGAGTCTGCGTTAACCCAGGCTTTCCCTGCGTGTCTTCCCCCGCAAAACGAGCTCTCCAGTCCCTCCGTGACGACCTATGAAGCGGTAAAACCCGAGAGCTCTCCGCCGTCCAACCCGAGTCCCGAGGAGTCCAGCTTTGCCAGTCCGAACGAGGTGGTCCTCGAGCGGCTTGGCACCGCCGAGGAGCTGGGGAGAAAAGCTGAGCCCAAGAAGGAGAGCGAGGAGAGGAAAGCCCCGCCACCGCCGCAGCACTCTGAGCCCGGTAAGGACCTATCCACAAGTTTACTGTCCTCTCCGATGTTTATTAGACTTTACAAGTGCTAATGCAGGTACGTGTGAGAGCCAGGCAGGACTGAGGAGTGCGGCCTGTGGAAAGAAGGAAGTGTGTGTGACTTTTATTGCCCTATAAATGTCTAGTAAACGACAAAATATAAAACTTTATTGTCCATTAAAATAATTAAATTGTTATTTAGCAATTTGTCACGATAGGAAGTGCACAGGTTGGACTAATGCTACTTTTCTCGCGTCAGACTCATGGACAAAACATATTCAGCTTTTTTTTTTTCTTAAAAATGTTTAAGTGCGAGCCATAGTTGTGCCGCACTGTAGCAAGTGTTTTTACACAGAGGTGTGACGGACATGGTGAATGTTCCTCCTACAATACAAGTGTTTTTCTGCGGTCCAAATGCCCAGTGAAATCTGTATTATTATTTACAATTGTCAATTTAATTCTCAGATGAAGTGTTACTGTGTTAGTGTGCCATAAACCTTTGTGGTAAAATTTAAGGCACCTAAAACATACTATTAGTGAAGGAATGTATCTGTATTCTACATTTCTTTCTGTTCTAACTGTAGCTTGAGAAACATCTGCAGAGTGTGAGTGCAGGACTTGGGCCTCAGTGGTACTTGTTGCTTGTGTGTACCATTCCCCTGCACTTTGAGGCTTCGTCACTATTTAAGTGGCCTCTAAAGCATGTCATATCCGTCAGTGCACAGTCCTGTAAATGAGATTCAGTTTGGCTGTTTTTCAAATGTGTCTCATGAGTTACTTAGTTATTTATCACTCCTGCTGTCCTTCCAAAAACCCTCCTCTTTAAAGATGTACAGAATCAGGATCCTCGAGCATAATTGTACATGATGTCTTATTACGCTACATTATGAAAATGGAGGAAGGACATCAACAAGCCCGAGCCATAACTCTTGTCTGAAGAACTGAGCACTATCTTAATTTATCGAGCAGTGTTTTAGGGTATGGTTTTGTTTCCTAATGAGACCAAAGTTGCAGGCTCATAAAGTCTGTTCCTGGGGCCATTCGGGTCTTTTAATGCCTGTGTTTGAAGTGGTGCAGCTTGCAAACACGCACATACTGGAGGCGGAGGAGCTATGTACTGGTGTGTGGTTACGCTCAAATCTGTCTGTCTCTTCTTCAGCAGAGAACCCCTCAGCCAGCTGGATCCACGCCAAGTCCACTCGCAAGAAGAGGTGTCCGTATACCAAACACCAAACCTTGGAGCTGGAGAAGGAGTTCCTCTACAACATGTACCTGACCAGGGACAGGCGCCTGGAGGTAGCCGGACTCCTAAATCTCACCGAGCGACAGGTGAAAATCTGGTTCCAGAACAGACGCATGAAGATGAAAAAGCTGATGATCCGTGAGAGGAGGAGTATCAACGAATAATGGCGACGCCGCTGGGGGAGAGGAAAGCTGGAGACATTAAAAAAACTGAAGTGCCCCAGACATGTGCACCGTCATTAACATTACCTGCAGTAGTTAAGGTGCTGCCGTGGTGATGGCGATGAGAAAACTCTGCGGGGGGAGGCCGGGGAGAGTTGTAACGCTGTTTTAATCGTGCTTTAGCTCGTGGTCATTTAGAAGAATCCGCTATCAGACTCCATATCACTGTTAAGAAAACGTAGGTGAACAGTCACGGCTAAACAGAATGACTTTTCCGTCAGTCACAGTTCAGTCAGGCGAGTGTGAGTCCTCGATTTGTGGTTTGGTGAAAGAGTTTTGTGCAGCTCTTTAGGCTTTAATACTCTCTATATAATCATTTAGGAGCTGAAGTTAGAGCAAGTGAAAATTTTGCGATGTTGCCATAGCAATTGAAAACAAAACATTCTATCTCTGAAATGGCAAAAAGGACCCAAAATGGCGGTTAAAGCTATAATTCACAATACATTTGTTTTTGCTGAGGTAAAAATGAGTTAGCGGCTTCCTTATATTATTTTCTATATAATAATTTAGGAATTGAAGCTAGAGCAAGTGAAACATCTGCAGTTTACAGTTCAAAACAAAACTATAAAATTATGTTAATCTTTCAAATGGCAAAAAGTACCCAGAATGGCGGCTAAAACTGTAAAAACATAGGTTTTGCACAGCTAAAAATGCATTAGTGGCTTCAAAAATGATGAAGCATTTGCATAGTTGTCATAGCAGTTAAAAATTCAAAGCAAAAACATTATATCAATCTCTTAAATAGCAAAAAGTATTCAAAATGGCACCTAAATTTGCAATTAAAACTATAACAACACAACACATAGGTTTTGCGTTAATAAAAAATGCATCAGTGGCTTCAAAAAGATCTGAACAGAATATATAAATAGCTAATTAGAACACTTTTTAGCAAACAATCAAGTTTTTTCTGTAGATTTTTTTTATAATATTCTCTTTATACTAATTTAGGAGTTAAAAGTGTCCATGGGTTTCAGAGCAAGTGAAGAATTTGCGTTTTTGCCATTGCAATGAACTAACCCGAACTCTAACAAAACATTCTGTCACTCAAATGGCATAAAGTAACCAAAAGGAAAATAATATTTTTATTTGCATGCGTAAAAAGTTTAAAAAGATGAAATGGATAAATATTTAGAGGATACTTTTTTATCAAACAATCACATCTGTTTTTAATACAGCTGCATAGTTTAGGTAAGAGGATCTGACCTATACTGAGCTACACCGAGAGACACAGTACATGGAGAAGCAAATACAGAGTTTTTATTTTGATTTGGGGTGAGTTTGAGTTTGGAAGCGTGACTTTTCACCAGGATTTTTGGTTAAATTCTTTATGATATTCTCAATTTCAGAGGGAAGACAAATTTGCATCATTGCTGTAGTCAAAAATATTCTATCAGACTGGTCAAAATTACCTAAAACACTGCTTAAAAACTACCCACAAGATCTGTTTTTTGGCATAAGTAAAGTACATCTATTAGTATCTTCAAAAAGAACTGGACTGGAAACGTACAGAGTCACAGAAGAGGAGAACCAAAAGTGTCTTCTCCATCCAGCTCCGTGTCTTTTTGGACTTGGTTGTATTTCTAAAGTGAAGTGACTTGACACATACTTGACTTCTCATAAAGTGTCTGTGTTTTCTGCCAAAGCATGAATCACGTTTTATGATTAGACTAAAAATAATTCCTCCGTTAGACTGAAACAAGAGCGCGGCCTGAGCGGACGGAGACGGATTGGCTGTAATTTTTTTGGGAATGTTTGTGAGGGAAAGACAAAATTCAAACTCAGTGTTGCAACTATAAATTCTAGTCCACAATTATATTTAAACCCCTATTTTAATATTTATTCTACTACTTATAATAATTTTGAAATGATTCGGAAGTGAAATGTGTGAAAATTCCAATATTAATACCTCTAATACTAGTTTTTATACTAGTTTAAGTGTTTCTTTTTGTGTTTAAGTTGCTAATTTCTTCTGCAAATCCCCCCAAAAATCCTCTTTTAGCTTCTAACCCTGTAGTTCAAACCTCTTTCCAAACATTCTGAAATGCATGACTGCGTATTAGTTTACCGGATCAGTTTTCAGTCTTCTGGAGTCTTTAAATGTTGAACTTTGAACTGAATCCTCCTATTGAAATTCCAAAATCACACCGTTATACGTTGAATGTAAATCAGCGCCGTAGTAAAGATAATGTAACTCGTTTTTAACACTAGTTTTGTATATAGCCACAGTGCGCCTACGAGTAGCCATTCGAGTCAAAAAAGTTATCACAAAGGAAACAACCTACTTCCTATCTCTAGTTTTGTAGTTTTGAGCCGACTTTCCACACTTACACGGCAACATTTTCACAGTTTGTAGGTGCGACATTGATTAATACGGACAGGAAACATTTACAGAATTGTCTTGTAGTTGTGTCCATATGCTTTTCTTCAACAAAGGCCAACACAGACCTTGAAGAAATCACATGATAAGAAGACAAGAGCCATATTACCATATATCTTGTGTGCTTTACGATGCTGCTGCCTGGAGTGTCTTTATGTGGTACAACTCTCCCCAGTCTCCCCTAAAATATTATTACAAACGTTATTGACATATCCTTCTTCAAAGCAGAATAGGCTTCCTTTATTTGTTTTTATAAAAGTGCATGTGGCCAAATGGGCGTATTTGTTTAATTGTTGTTATCGTAGTAGTCAATGTTGCTAATATGTACAGTATATCTGTTGTTACTATGTGGGTCTCATGATATCAACACAACACAAACCAGTCATGGCTAAGCTACAGTGTGACAGCAGACTGACGGTCATATCTTCTCACGTTTACCTCATAGACTGTATAAAGAAGTGGACTGAGGGGCCGCGGCGTCCACTGTAGCGTCCGCTCCAGTCAAATGAAGCTCACCGAGGCAAGAAGTTAGGAGTATGGATTTATTTACAGGCAAAATAGCGCAATAAAAAGTGGGTTAATGCTAATGTGATGTTACAGAGAGAAACCGGTGATGATTTTTGAATGTAATTTGGAGCCAGAATCGATGGAGCCGGAAGCGCCTCCATGCTCACTTCCTGTTTGTAACCTAGCTAGCGGGTTAGCTGTGTCCATTTATATATACAGTCTATGGTTTACCTCCCATTTAGCTACAGCGTTGTACCACACAGATTCTTGCACAAGTCCTTTTTGTTTCTAGTATTAAAATGAATTGTTGGATAGTGTGAACACGTTAATGATTGTACAAACTGTGGACATTTCTGTTCATTCTATTGAGGCAGTCACAAGCCACACATTCTCTTTGGGGAAAAAGAAGCTCCCAGGCTATGTTAGCCTACAGGCCAGTGCTGTGTGCCGGGAATCAAGAGGCGCACCCACGGCCTTCATCCGCTCATTTTCAACACAATATGCTGCTCGTGTACATTTTTGTATCAAATAAAACATGGCTGACGTTGGTGAACAACCTGGCTTTATTTTTTTATTCTGGTTTAATTTATAGAATTTACTTGAATTCATTAATTACTTAAATATGTTTTATTTTATCTCCAACATAATGAAAATGACAAATCCGCGGATTGGGTAAACGCGTTTTTGGGTGCATCATTTCAACATTGTCTATAAAATTAAACAAAAAAGGTAAAAACAAACAAACAAACAAACAAGCAAACAAAAAATAAGCATAGTAACGAAGGGCACACCTGGCTTCCAAAACTACACAAAGCTGTGTTGCCATGTTAAACCACTGATCAATTACTGCGCCTTTACGCATGTGGCACAATTACGCTTTATTGTAAGTGAGACAAGCGTTCATCAAATGTGCAAATTCGTTTTGTTCGTAAAATGTATTAATTGAAACAAAACAGTGGGTTTTTGTCCAATAATCAGGAGGATAGTTTTATGGTATCGTGCTTTGTCCCGAGCTCATGTAGGATGCAGCCTCCGTTCAGGGACGTATAGACGCAGGAATGTTCGCCTTGGAGCAGACGTGTCTCAAAGTCGTCTGCACCTCCTCTCTAGCCCACGCTGCGGGACTACCTGGGCGTGCTTGCGTCAGGTGTGGAGCAGTGTTTCTCCAAAAAAGACATCTGTTTCTGAGCGTTTTGTCAAAGTCAGTGCGGTGTCTCGTAGGTTCCCTCGTTTATGGCCGTCATATAAAGTGTTCAGCGCTCATCCTACTGCAGGGTCATAAAGCAACAGCATGCATTTGTAGAATAAACGTGACTTTCCCCCACTCACGACACAGAGACACGCAGAGAGGGCTGCCATAAAGTCATTTAGCCCAGACACTCATCGTGACTATATGGTTTTATTGTGCAGGCTTTACTGCCTCGGAGCCAAAACTGTCCTTCAGAGTGTTAAAGTCATTGTCTGCAGATGAGACCAGACAGCCCCAATCACTTTTGTACGCCACAAAACGCAGGAAATGGCCTTATACAGCGAATTAGACCATGAGACAAAAGCGCACCGGACTCAGACTAAGAGGCGTTAAGTCTCTGCTATTTCCGAAATGTTACCGCTGGAATGGGAAATGGCGCAGTTAATTTTCCCCTAACAGTTTTATTTTATTTTATTTTATTTTATTTTATGAATAAATTGTAGCCTATAGCATTTATTTTTTGTTTTATTCAACGTTTTACGCGTGCATTATAACGTTTACGCACGCACTGCTATGGCAATGAAAGGCCTTAAATTTGGACTCTTATATTAGGATTTTTGTACACGGTTATTTCACTCATTTCCACACAGTATAATTCTCTCTATATTGACAACAACCTATGGCGCACCAATAGACAAATAAACACACCTTTGTTTTTGTTTTTGTTGTTTTTGAATGTATGTATGTATGGTATGTTTAATTTTCAGAGTGTATAAAATATATCCAAAAATCCTTACTATATCGCCTATATATTCTGGTAAATTGTATCGTATTTTTCACTGTTTTAAGTAGCGTTAACAAAGAGCCACAGCTTTCATTTTCGCTCGTATAATTAAACAGGCATCGTGCGTAATGGCCGCTCAGATTAAATGGCGTTCCCTGTTCAACTTCTGCTGTAAAATAAATTCACCACAGCATAGTTACAATTACTGCAGACTATTTCAGACAAGAGGGAAGGGCGTAGCCAGTTGTATTTAGTGTAATAAAAAGGTTTTGTATTGTCCTCAAGGTGACGATGCGCGCGTTGTTAGTGCGCATTAGACTAATAGTTCGGACTGTGGGGAAAAGCAGGTCCGGAAGACGCGTGAGACGTGTTTTTGTCTGTTGTGGTGGTTTTATTCCCTGGGCTAATGAGAGGCCTCCAGGATTACACTGTCATTCATAAACAAAACACTAGTCTCAGAAGGTGCAGGTGCGCCCTGTGTCCACTTGATGGCAGAGTCGTGCTGCGTAATGTCGAGATTGGCGTTTACTGTGTTTGCCGTAAAGTAAGTCACGTCCCTTTATGGTGTTCAGCTTTTCACTCAAATGTTTAAAGTTGTAGTATTTATAGTTTTTAGGTGTTTTTTTTTTCTTGTGCATAAATATATCAGATTACCTCTCAATCCGCATTATAAACTTAATAATTAATGTTCTACCTTATCACAAAACGTTGCCTGGTCTATCATGAAATAGGCCATTAAAATATCTTTATATTCTATTTTGTTGGCAGTTATCTTCAGGAAAATTAAACTAAACCAACCAACAAACAAAAAACACAGGCTACACTTTACGGGGCCGTTTCTTAATATTTTTAATAATCTGTGCGCACAAACCTAAACCACGCGTAAAATCGTAAATTTAACTGAAGGCAATGTGGCAAAATAGCGTAAAACACTGGTTAAATTAAAAGCAAAAAAAGCCCTAACACAAGGCCAATGTGAGATGTGAGCCAAACCCCGTTCCTTCTGGTGTATCACTTTTATTGTGTTGTTTAATATTGTCAGTTTCTGTTACGGCGACGGGCGGGAAACGTATTGTCTGTAGAGCTAATATATTTCGCGCAGACTAAATATTTGTTTATTTGTTACTGCAGAGTGTAAGGTGATTTTTACTGCCTTTGCGTTGTTTCTGTAGGAGTCGCGTAAATGAAGGCACCTCCCCTATTCCACTGTACTGGATCCAAATATAGGCTAATTAAAATGGCATCCATATTCCAGCCCCATACGCGTAAACCCAAAAGGCCATGTACGCAAAAACGTGCGTATAAATCTCAGGTCGTATTTTAGAACCACAGGCTTCATTACGCACAAGCAAATCCAGGCCTGACGCATTTTACGCACAAGTATTTAGCGTTAAACAATCTGTATTGGGCTTTTTAGTCGCATTTCCACGTATAAAGTAAGCCATTATTATCACATAATTTGGCTTTCTAGCAAATTGCAATTGATTGACTTGAAAGACCCATATTGTTATACAACGACCCTCTGTAAGTCTCGTTCTTCTTTGTGTTTATGATACAATATAAAAAATAATATATTTGAGTTAGTTACTTTTTTAACATTTTAAGATTTAAGAAACCACAACATATACTTGGAAAGACATTCAAAACATCTACATTAAAAAAGTTAAAGATTATCAAAAACGGAGTTGTAGTTGTAGTAGCGTTATAGGCCTATCCCTGTTATTCGCTAGTTTGCGGGCTTTTCCAGGCTATTTTCTGACCCCCCCTTTGAGTCGTGGCACATATTTTGGTTAAAAATATTTTACGGCACACCACTAAAACCTTACCACGTACCTTTAAAAAAAAGAAAAGCTAATATTTTTCCTTCTGCTGTTTCTATTCTTTCTTTTTGGTCATAATAGGCTCATTGTTTTTGTTTGTTTATTTGTTTTTTCCTTTTTAACAGGTTCAGAAGTTGCACAGGATGCTCCAAAATGGTAACTTATCCTTTTCCTTATTCAGTTAAATGAACGTGTGAATTAAGTTGGATTTTTTTTTTTAATGCACACTTGGCAATAGTTCCAGGCACAGTAGTGTTCCCCCTGGCGCACTGGCTGAAAATCAATACAGGCTGCGTAAATCCTAGCCACCCTAAAATATGTTCTCGTTTCGGTCACTCATTGTTAAAATTGGTGAAATAATAATTTCGTTTTGAGTTCAAATGCTTCCTTACAATAAACACGCAGGAGTCCTGACAGTAGCCCGGCTCTGCATAGCTTATCGAGGCCTGTATCAATATGGCGCGCTTGGATAAATCGCAGGGCTCTAAGTGAGTGTTTGTTGACGTGAGATAGAGCTTTCTCTCGACAGCAGCTGCTCCACACACACACACACACACACACACACACATAGACATACACGCACGCATACACACTCACTCACACACTTTCTCACACTCTCTCACACGGAGGCCATAACCCACTTTTATGAGCTGAAAATGGCCGCCATTGGCCGCTAACGGTCATGTGTGCGCGTGCGGGGCAGGGGCTCACGAGCAGCCTCTCCTCGCGCGCCCAGAGATGCTGCTTGATGCCCGCGCGCCTCCAGGAACGGTAATCACATTTACTAAATATTTTCTCTTCCATGTCTCATTTATCGTCAGTAATGTCCCCGTAGTAGCCAACGTGTCTCCTGCGCCAGGCTGTGTGGATGCGCTTTTTGCGCACAGGCTGCGTAAGACTCACGCTAATTTACGATGCGCAGTTTAAGATCAGTGCGTCAGTGTGTTTGTTAAAGACTTCCTCTAGCATCCGGAAATGCGCTTTCTGCTTTTCTTATTGGCTAAAGTTTCATATTCATCGAAGCTCCATGTCAAACAGGTGTTCGTTATGCATTCTTCTATTTACGTGACGTTGTCTTGGATTGTTTAGGGCGCGGAGGAGGAAGATGGGGTCGAGCGGGCTGCCTACGTCAGGTAAGAGAACACAGATGTGACTTTTGAACTTACGCAGTTATACACTATGCGAACCTGCGAAGCAACTTTGCTGCATTAGGTCATTGTTGTTAGTCTATATTTTTATTCTGTGCGTAAGTGCACAGTGAGATGCAGAACATGTTTGAACATCCAGAAAAGTCAAATAAATAAACAATTAAATAAATAAATAAATAAAACAGAATAGCACTTATAAAGGATATATTATTTAAAGGCCTATATTACCACAGGCAGTACAAGGCTATTGGATTTGCAAGCCCATGTAATTCCTGCGTTTGGAGCGTGGACAAACAGCTCTTCTGAATGCTAAAGTGCTTTGATGATAACTGCATGGATATAATAAGATGTATCATTCGCTGTATCATTGTATTAAAACAATGTTATCGAAGAATTAGGACTGTTTGTGTTGAATGTTCCACTTAAATATACGATCTGTGGAGCTGTGGTTTTGTGAGCTCCTCTGACCATGAGAAGATGCAAATGCACAGATGGAGGATTCTGGCCTCCTCTTGGCGTTTTGTGGCGTGTCAGTTTTATGAGGGCAGCCTTGGTGTCAGGAGCACAAAGGAGCCCAAAGACAGTATTTTTTCCCTGATTCTCATTTTTACATTTCCTCTTTCATGAGGCCTGGTGGGGTGTGAGAGATACACCCAACAAAGACAGTATTTCACTGGTGCTGCTCAGTGGAGCTCAGCTGGCACTCAGTATTTACAACCTACTGCAATGCGGCATGGAGGGACCCTGTGTGTGTGTGTGTGTGTGTGTGTGTGTGTG
>JACN01147430.1:0-10519 GCA_000787155.1 Scartelaos histophorus
AAAACAATATGTGTTTGAAAGAGTGATCTATTTGCATTACAAAACTGTTGTCGACGAAAAAGTCAAACCTCATAATCGCTTAGTGCTATTTTCTCTCCGTTTGTATCACTGCATCCATGAGCCATGCACGAATCTAACACTTTTTTCAGTTGTTTGGTAGTGTTTTGTGCTCAGACCGATAACCGCTGTGATGCAACAGAGCTAACGTGAGAGAGCGATACGTATATAAGCTTGAGCAAGTTAATGGTGTCATAGTCAGACATGCTGGCATTAACTTTCTGAGCAGTAAACACAGTGAATGGCAGCGGCTGTCACCTGGCAGTAGCATGCAGTGATACGAACGGAGAAAAAATAGCACCAGGAGATTATGAGGTTTGACTTTTTCATTGACTTTTTCATTTTGTGATGCAAATGTGTCTCTTTTGAACACATATTGTTTTGAGAAGAAAAATGCTTTGTTTTTGTGACCCCAGCCAACTTGCCAGACTTCTTTCGTCAGCACCAAAACCGGGCGAGAACTCAGCTCGGGGGGTAAGTCAGTGTTTATGCACCACACTGATGACGGGGATGACATACAGATACAAAAACCTGAACTATTCCTTTAAGATATTCTGAAAACTCTAGAAAAATATCAAATGGATTTAAGGAACCCATGTTCAGGATCAATGCAATTTCACGCAGATAATGCAATGAAAAACTGTTGGCTAATGCAAACTATCTTGTAGCTGTAATGTTATTAGAGAGGGACTTGCTTAGCAGCACAGATCTGCAGGTCTTTAGGGTTGCATTAAAACAAAGCTCAGATTGAAGTATAACGTGAAACAGAGCTTTAGACAGAGCAGTGCCTCCAGGAATGTCGATGATATCAACTGCCAAATATCAGTTTATGTTTGTTAGTTCTTCCACGTTGGCTTGTGGTTATTTGGGATCCCGTCCAGACCACAGTGCTGCCCGTTGATTGGACCGGTCATCCAGTGGCTCGAGCCCAGACACAAGTGGTACAAGATTTGTCAATACTCAATACTGATATAGTGATGATTAAAAATGTATACTTTATTTTTTATTACCGTGTGGATGCATACTAGTCTATGTACTCTTATACTTGAGATACAGCTCAAGCTATTCATGAAAAGTTCTGTGAAATGGCTCCAAAATACTCAAATAAGTATTTTGGAGTATCCATTAGTACCCACTTTTTTAAAACTTACTTCAAGATATTCTTCTGAGTTTGAGAGATTTTCTTCTAAACATTTTGCTCATCCTAAAACTCTAATAACGTGTTAAATCCAGATGACATCCACCAAGGTAAAATAACAGGAATAACAGGCACACTGAACAGGAAGGGCAAAATAATCTATATTTTCTGTCTCACGCGTCAAACTGCACATTGTGGAGATTATAGCGCTTATAGCACTGCCCTATTCTCTCATTTACTCCTTGTTTGCTCAATTTATTCCCCATTATCTTGTAATATCAGGAACTGCACTGTCCCAAAATAGTGCATAATTAATCTAATGACAAAATTACATTGAATTTCGCCCCACAGCCATCAGATCCTCCCCTGTGTTTTTGCATCGACTCGGTAATACTGCAGATAATTTTCCTCACTATCTCATTCACTGGGCAGCTCAGCGTTAGCGTGGCCCTGGCTCTCCTGTTGGAAAAGCTGTATCCGAATCTAAACAAAATGAAGTGTTTTAAATGGAGCTGTGGGTCAAATGCGTTCGGGGAAAATGAGGAACTCTGCAGGAGCTTGGTTTATTTAATTCTCTGTTTGAATATAGACAGTTTACAAAGGCCAGCGCAGATAAGTGCAACAGTGGGAATATGAATCACTTTTCGAAGTCTTTGTACAATTAACTCTTGTGGAATATATAAACTGTTATGGATTACCTTCTGAAATATGAGGTTTTCTATTGGAAAACGTGGCAGTGAATGTGCTGGGAATGGATATGGAATGGATCGTTTTAATTGTGATTAGAATTTTCTCCTTTCGCTGGGCAAATCGTTTCATTTTTCCTTTCTGATGCAGGTTTTGACAAGAAAAAATATGCAAATATAGAGGCG
This sequence comes from Scartelaos histophorus, assembly GCA_000787155.1. Taxonomy (NCBI): domain Eukaryota; kingdom Metazoa; phylum Chordata; class Actinopteri; order Gobiiformes; family Gobiidae; genus Scartelaos; species Scartelaos histophorus. The sequence goes on from JACN01147430.1 coordinate 2,068, forward strand.
GGCTAAATTGGCAAAGACAAAAATGTTACACAAAATTGATTCTTGTGAGTGTTTCATGTGAGATCATGAAAAACACGCCCAGAGTTGTGTTTAGTTTCATTCACACAGGCTTGAGTAATCCTCTATTATTGGTCTCCAAAGTTCAACATGCCCTGTCCCACCTTGTGATGTCATGAAGTGGTAGTTTTCATGTTCATACACACCTTTTACCTTTAGTTCAGTAGGGAATCTCAGTTCCAGAGCTGAAATCATCTAAATGATTCTAGTAAAGGTGTATGGCATTTAAAAACACAGTGAAGCACTTCCTGTTTTACCACAAGACATCACAAGGTGTAAGAGAGTTGTTTCGGCCCCAGGCCTTCAGTTTGTATTTGTGTGTGTTTTGCTGCCATTTTTGTTCCTGCTGTCTGAGCCCTGGTCCCTGATTGGTGGAGCACCTCTGCACCTGGCCCCGCCTCCAGCCTCCTCCTCCTATTTAAGATGATTGCCAGCACCTGTTCGGGGCTGCTGGTCTTTGTGGCCAGTGTCAATGTGTCTCATGTGTGTCAGTCACTTTGTGTTTGTACTAGTATGTGACTTTTGTGTGTGTTGAGACACTCGGTTTTTGTTTAGTTAATTATGTTTTGTGCCTTTTGATTTGGTCACTGGATTCTGTTTGTGGGTTTGTGGTTTTCTTTGGGACATTCGTGGTTTAGTTTAGTATTTTTGTGTCCCTTAGTTAATCACTCGTTTTGGGAACTCACGTGACGTTATTCCATTTTCCACCTTGATGTTTTTTGTTACTTCCCACACCCTAGCCGAGCTGGGTCGTAACAGAGTGTTTTCCATTTGAGAGAAGAACTCAGCCTAAATTTGCAGAGTTTATGTGTTAAATGTTGGTGAATGAAACAAAACACAACTTCAGGTATGTTGTAATAGATCAGAAAGTCTCCTCAATGCATGTACTGTCTTTCAAATACAACAGAGACTCTAAAAATGAAGTAAGTGGTCATCAGGGGTTTTGATGATCAGATTTCTTTCGTAAAACACCAAAAATCAGATCTAATTAGGCTATTGGTTTACCTCATTATTGAAGTTAAAAGATATTTTGTGGCCACGGTAATGCACCCCCGGACTCACACGTAAAATTAATATGACAATATTTTTGACAAATTTGACTTAAAATCATTTAAAATTCATAATGCGATCAGTGCCTCATGTGTGTGATTCTGAACTCGTCATGAGAGCGAGCTGAGATAAGGTCCATCTGTGGTTTCAGACTGGGGAAAAATGAGGAGTATTACTAAAGAGATAAACAGTCTAAAATAAAATCTTTTGAATGGGGAGAAAAGTCCTCAAAATGCTGGATATAGCAGGAAACTGAAGCCCATGAATACTCGTGTCTGTGTAATGTCCTGAGCCTGAGCCAAACAGACACTAAAGCTACTCATCAGATTCACTCTTTAAACAAACACAGGCACTTTCTATGATAAACTTGGACTACTACAGCTGCAGGGATGAGGGCACAGAGGCATTAGCTACTGAAAGCACAGCTCGTCTTTAAGGTTAAACTTATAGTAACTTTAGTGGTTTAAACCTGTTTGTATCTATGGAGATTACTGATGTTACTGATTTTGGGCTACTTTGTTCTACTAGATTTGAAATAAACTGAATTAAACTAAATTAATCTCCGTGGAGATGTCACCAGGTTTCAAGCTCAGGTCTGTGTAGAGGCGACCCCAATTACAGAGTAAAAATCTCCGCTTTTAAGGTTTTGTTGTTGTTGTTTTTTGTTCTCCAGATACGGAAATCAACCCTGGTGGAGTGAAAGGAGGCGATTACTTGCCTCTTTCTTCTTTAGAGGGTGATCAAAAACATGTAGCATCTCAGTGGTAAAGGAAACAAGCATGTTGCAGACAGCGGAGTTACTATTAACCAAAGATACTGCCCAGGTGGAAGCTTTACCAGAGAGTAAACCCATAATAAAAGCGACCTTTGCTCTATCAGAAGCATAAGTAAGTGGTTGTTGGTCAAGAATGAGCAAGCACTGGTGCAAAAACTGATTACATAGCAATATTTCACCTGAGTATCTGAAAGGAGTGGGGATGAAGGGTTCACAGGGCAAAGCAGCATTGAAATCCAGAGCAGGAACTGGGGCTGGGGTTTGGGCCGGAACCGGAGCAGGAGCAAGTTGAGTGGAGAGCTGGTCCAAACGAGCACCCAGTTTAGTGAAACCGTTCTCCGTTTTCTCAAGTAAAAGACCTGCAAAGAAATAAATGCTAGAGTTTTACCACTTTGCATTACAGGCAAAGCAATATGATGTCCATGGAGAAAATTTATGACAGACCAGAAAAGTTATGCGGCGCTCCTCACCAAATAAGCCAAGAATGCCCAGTCCACCACCCCCTTAACTCCCTTTTGTTCCCTATGCACCTGTCGAAAATCCTGTCATCTTTTTTGTGATTTCTGATAACCTGCTCACTTTGCTTCAGTGACAGATACGACTTTGGCTCTAATTGTGCAGTTCACTAATTCAGTTACTGCTTCTGTTAACGTGATTTGTCATTATCTAAACTCCAGTGTGATCCTTATCCGAGTAATAAGAGAAGCGCGGTTATCACAGCTCCAGTGCTCCTAATGACGTTACACACAGGTGTACGGACGCACAAAACACGAGTGCGTTTGCCAACACAGATAAGTGCTTTTACTCAAATGCTTTCGAAAGTCAAATCTATTTTACTGAAATCATAATATTATTCACTCCCTCCTAGATAAAACTGTGTGGACATTAGTATCATTGGTGGTATTTCTAGCAAATAGCAGCAAAATTAAAGTATAGAAATCTAACTCATTACTCGATGGACTTGGCAGTATACGTCATTCTTTTTTTCTTTCACGTTTTACAATATTTAGTGGAGGTTTATTAATTTTGTCAATTTTTTCTTATTCTGTTAAGCATAACATTTAAAATAATGACTGGAGTACACAAGTGAGTTCATTTAGAGTAGTAATATGTCAAGTTGTTGAAGTGTTACTCCTACTACTGCTACTACTACTACTACTACTTCTACTGACAGCATGAATGGCACTGACACTGAATAAAATATCACACAGCATTTTTTTGAACAGTCATTCCTAAAATTCAGAACAGTGCAAGACGACTCAAACATGTATGAATCAATCAAAATCCAACTCAAAGGGCCCATTTTATCCTGTTTTCTGATCTATGCTGTTTTTTCCTCATCACAAAGAGACCTGGAGTTGAGTTTCGTTTCATTCATTCACACATGTTTAACACACAAACCCAGCTTCTTTAGGCTGAGTTCTTCTCTCAGACAGAGAACGCTACAGGAAGTGCTCCACTGTGTTTTTAAACTCCATAAAAACTCCATCCACTTGAATTATTTGGATGATTTCAGCCCTGGGTACAATCTCTACTGAACAAAATGTAAAAGGTGCCTGTTAACTTCATGCAGCTTCATAACATCACAAGGTGGAACATGTATTTTGGAGATGGATTTATTCAAACATGTGTGAATGAAGCGATGCACAAGTCCACGTATGTTTCGAGGAGGTCGCAACAACAGTTTTATCCAATATAGAACCTTTAAATGTGGATTCTGCAGAACATGTCTCCTTTAAAATTCAATCTCAAATCTAAAATCAATGCAATTTAAGCGGTTTATCTGAAAATCGTTCATCCACCCATCCCTAATATCCCCTCGAATGTGTTTACCCATTCCACTGCTATAACATTACAAACATGGCGTCTGAACTGTGCTTCGCCGAGGTGAAGGTGTCAGATATTCCAAGTATGGCTTTTTATAAACGCTGCCATATGTGGGACCAGGAAGTGCGCTGATGACCTATTACAAAGTGCACAGAGCCACGCACACATGCCCCTAATGATGCAAAGATACGTTTTAACGACAAAATAAACCCCAACTTTGACTGTATGAGCGGACATGTTGTTTTAGGCTAAATAGTTGAATGGGCGGGTTTGATATTCGTGTCTATGGAAAGTCTCATTTGGACTACTTCTTAATGAGGGACTAATTAACCACACACTGCGCTGATGTGAACCATAAATCATGTTCCACTTGGACTTGGTAGTGACAGCTGTTTTCTTGCTCGGGTGGTTTTAGTCTATGTGTCTGCCTGTTATGCTTGGGTATAGTAGTAATGGTGAGGTACTGCAATAAGAATAATAAACCCAATCACTTTGAGTTGAAAAGGAAAAGAGCAGAGGAGCAGGTACCGGGGACGGCAAAGGGCAAAATATTAAGTGCAAGTTTTGGTTCGAGAAGTAGAGGAAAATTTCAGAATCTATGAAGTGAACGACTATATTAGCAAGTAGAATTCAATAATAGAGAAAACAAATAAAACTTTATGTTTTGGTGCAGGATGGTTAAACTTAAAAAGCTCATATTGCACTATTTTCTAATCTATGTTATAATGTTGTTTCAGAACATAGCAGGAGTTGTGTTTTGTTTCATTCACTAAGTTTAACACACAAATGTTGCATATTTAAGCTTCTCTCAAACAGAAAAAAGGTGCTCAATGTGTTGTTAAACTTCATTCACCTTCACTAGAATCATTGGGATACTTTCAGCCCTAGAATTACTGAAAAAACTATCTTAAAATGTCTTCATTGCAAGGCGGAATAGAGCGTTTGGACAGACTAAAATGCAGGATAATTCAAACGAATGAAACGAAACACAACTCCATGTATGTTTATAATGAGGATATTACATTCTGTCAAGACTTAAAGCTCACAAGAGTCAATTTTGCATAATATAGGACCTTTAAGATTGACTGTAAGATTTTAATAAAGAAAAGTAGTACTGCCATTCACATATAGTACTAGGAAACACACCCGACATCACGACTTACATTCAACCTCTGATAGTTCGCTCAAAATCTCTTCAAATGTCCATTCATAATCTCCAAATTACTACAAAACCACACACGCACAATGGAAGAGCTCAAAGAGACGCTTTTCCTCCACATCAAAGATCAGTGCGTCCATGTAACAACAATGATAACATGTGTTTGTGTTGGGATACACTGTCGTCATTATTCATTTACTCCTCAGTCAATGCTATCGAGCTTCTTCTGCCTCTAGAGACAAACTTGCACAAGCGCTGCACTGACTCACTCGCATTGAGATCACACATACGTACGCAAGCTGGGTGTCTTGCTCAAGGACACAAGAGCATGCACTTCGGACCGCTGCCATTACTACCGGAAAAGAAATGTAATTAAACTAGTGGAAGCTCAGTGTTACAAAAATGTAAAATTGTAATATCGCTTACCTCTTCACAGCTTCAAACTTTAGAGTAAACTTCATGAACCTACCACTTTTTTCTGAATGGCGAAAACATGTGTCCCTTAAATTAATTTCAGAATTGTTTTTATAGAAGGAGGTGGTCCATTCACAGTACTCACAAAAGTACTTACGTAATTAAAATAATGACTTCCTCAGACAATGATAAAGTACAATAACTCATCTAAAGTCCAACTGTCTCACTCAGAACACTGAACAGCCCCTGTTATTGTTTGGTCCCAATTTCCTCCTGCAATTCACAAATGACGAGAATAGAATTTATTTTGGCCAGAAGTTAATTAAAATAAAACCAGATGAATGTTAGTAGTGTCGGTGCTTCACAGTAATACACTTAAAATGATTCCAAATAAATATTTCCAATATGAAGAGGATGTGAGGAATCATCTCAACCCAGAAATGTCAATGACCACTGTACAGTATTAGCAAGGGACATATATTTTTTTTCTTTTTTGTTTTTTCTATAGTTAAGGATGGAGAAGTTGAGGAGGCTGATGGTTGCACTGATAAATATCATTATGGAGATAATATTAAAGGTTAATAATAGCAATATAAATATTAATTTAATAAAATAAAGGTGTTATTATTTTTTTTAATCTAGCCAGCTGTTCAGTTTAGACAGGTTTGGCCTGGTTTACTTACATGTGCTGCCTGTATTATAAACTTCAACCAGATCAAAAAAGGATAAATACATTTAAAAAACTGGCAACATTTTAGGTTAAAGAGCCTTTATTTCACAAAATGTACTCTTGTGTGCATTAAATCATGTTTGTTACCTTATCAAAACATTCAGAGTTGTGTTTTGTTTCTTTCACACCAGATAAAAAGAAAAAGAAACTAGGCAAGAGTCTTAAATGTAATTGTATTAACTATGTCATGTACTCTTTAATTTTTCCCTTCCCAAGATGGCAGCCATCGCGTGCAGACTTTGAGTTCATGTTGTGCGTTGTGACATACCATTCGAGAGAGTTTGTGCAATGGGCTGCAGCTCAGACGTGATTGGGCGACTGCGCTCACATTCACACTGCTGCGGTCAGTGGAACATATTACAAACAGCTGATTCAGTCCACACCATTTAAACCTCTATATTCAGGGCTTTGCTTTTGGCAGATGTGGAAATCCTTTCTAATCTCCCTCTCTCTCGCTTCTTGGTCTCCATTCAAGTATGAAGCCTGCGCAGAGGTGGGCAGGACTCTTTTACATTTACTCAGTTACATTTAACTCAGTAACTTTTGGAATAAACTGTAACTGTGCTGTACTTCAAAATAGTTTTCTGACACAATATGTTTAGTCCAACTTGAGCCATATTTTGTTTGAAGTTTTGGTTACACTTTCCACTGTGAGTAAGTCTACAATACATTAGCTCTTTCTACACATCGCACACCTTAAATTCAAGTAGAATTTGGTTTGAAATTTTGCGTATTTTTCAAAAATAACAGAATCTGTGCAATATTACAGTATTAACTCCAAAATCTTAAATCAGATTTTAAATACATAATCTTAACTTTTACTCAGTACTACTTAATCCAAATACTTTTTTACACTTAAGTAATTATTTGGGCCACTATACTTTTAATTATTTTATTAATATTATTTTTAAATGTTTTTCTTATTTGAATACACATTTTGTACCTCTAGTCTGACCTGAGTCTAACCGATCTCTACTTTTCTCAGTGGAAATGGTGGAAAGTAATTAATACAAATACCCACATTAGAGCAACTGAGTACATTTTTAGGGTAATCATACTTTTTTTTTTTTTAAACCCGTATTTGTACTCATAATTTAGTAAAATTCTAGTCAGATTTTGGCTGCTATATCCACATCTAGCCCGACATGAGTCCCATATGCAGTTTTCTTACTGGAAGGGGTTTAAAATAACTACCGGTAAATACATTATTTTACATTATAGTAATTATACATTGTACCGTACATTTTTTTGGTAATCCTGTTTCTGTTCTTCAGTTCTGACATGGATACTGTGACTTTTACAGTATCTGCCAGTATCCGATATTCACCAGGGACAGGATCTTCTACAGCATTTCATTAAACACAATTAAAGTACGACACAAGAGATCCATTTGTGTTATGCGGTGCCTTCATATGAATAAAAGTTTAAACATTATGAGACGTTCTAGGCTAAAATCAGCCTGTAAATAGCCTTGTTACATCTAATTAAAGGCTCAACCAGGGTATCAACTCAACTGATATCATGAAACTGATTTTTTTCAGATGTTACCAGTATAGGTATCGGTGCATCCCAACTTTTTTGTAGATTTATGATCCAGTACTTGTACTTGTGAATAAGTATAACTCTCGTCAGATTTTCCCTGCCCACCTCAAGCCTGACCTGAGTCTAACCCATCTGAAGTTTTCTCAATGGAGGTTGGGCAAAAGCGTACAACAAAGCCCTACGTTGGGTTTTTGATATTCGAGCAGTCAAGGCCGCGGCGGGACCCTCTTCCTGCGTTTAGTTCCACGCTTTTATCCCAGACACCCAGGCTCCAACATGAGGAGAGGGAATGTTTTCACACAACGACCAGTGATGTGTTCAGGGTAAATTGGATATTTTTTATTGTGGTGGTTATCTTATATGAGAAGGAAGTCACACACATGTAGCCTGGAGAAAGTGAATGCTCATGCCCTAGCTTCGTCTGTGTGCAATTTGTGAAGCAGTGGTACAATATAGGTCCATTTATTTAAGCTCATTATCGTTAATACCGTATAGAATTATTCGACTGACTTGCAAAAAAGTTTAGATGTTCCAAAGTTAAATTGTTAAACCTGGAACAAAACGTTTAAAGTCTTTATGAAACACATCTGGAGAACTGAATAAAAAGATATTCTTTATTTCAAGTCAGCTCCGTGTGAATGCATGTTTCTTTAGCAGTCACATGACTCAATAAAATCTAAATTGATACGTTTAATGCCATACTGTGGAATATTCCAGGTAAATAAATAGCATCTTCAAGACAAGCAGGTGTCAAACTCAGCTTGAAAAGATACATAGTGCACTTTTAAAGTTTGTTAAAGAGGGTTATTTTACTTCTTTGGGGTATTAACTGCTAAGACACCATATTTAGAACACCGTAGTGCCTGGGTATTAATAGTTTCCCTCTGCCAATAGCCTT
>KN515787.1:9471-21823 GCA_000787155.1 Scartelaos histophorus
ATTTAGATAATTCTCAGAGCATTGACAAAACTATTAACTAAACTATATTAACTATTCATTGAAGGCATTAGCTTTGGATTAGAGCCATTAAAGTCTAATTACATTGAGCTTGTATAAATATTTGGCTGAATTTTGGAGTTTGGCTGCAAAATTTCAAACATAACATGTAACTGTCAATTTTCCACATTCATTGATACTAATATTGAGACATTCAGGAATAAGATACAATTAAAGTTACTATGAAAACAACTGGACTTACTTTTTTTTTCCAAGACAGCATCCCTGCAGCTTGTGAATTTTACACTTTTATATAGATTTCCAAATTTTTAATGCACTGAATATTGAACTACAATCTTTAATCAACAGGACTGTCTTGGGAAACATCTTCACTTTGCCTAAACACTGTGATTAATATGATGGAACAGAGTAAATGCATCAGAAAAAATAAATCGTGGAACTATTTATCGTGGATTAATGCGTTTCCCAGTAATAGAGGGACTACGGAGGCCCCCTAGAGTCAAAGTTTTGCCCCAACAGTCTAAAACCCTTCAGATGGACTTTTATTTTTGCAAAAAATTAAAGTATTTTTTTTTTATTTTTCAATTTAGATAATTTTGAGAGTATTAAAAAAAGTATTAATTATTAATTGAAGTCATTAGCTATTGGTTTTAAATATATTTAGGTTTGTCTGAAGTCACTTAGCCATGTACAATTTAAAGCAATTTGGACAAACACAAACTGGTTTTATTCTTCCAAAAATAAAAAAAAATAAATAAAAATTCAGCGAAATTTAGAAATTTAAATGTAAAATATTTGCAATTTGTAAAAAATAAAATAAAAATAAATGACACACATGGTAGTTACATATTCTTATTTAAAAGTCTGCTAAATAATCTATAAAGACGCTTCAGATTAACTTAAACTTTTTACTTTATTGCCAAAAATAATATTGTCATTCTTTCAGCTGAGATCATTATTTTCAGAGCATTTAAAGCAGAATAATTCGTAACCAAAGAAAACAGAGACAAGAGGACATGTTTTAACCAATAGTATTTAATGGTTTATGCAACTCGGCTAAGGCCCAGTCTCCCCCCGACAGTACTATAAGGTGAAGCAGTTCCTTGCATTTCATTGCCCAAAAATAAATTCAAACATACCTAAATAAATATGTGTTATGGTGGAGAGGGAGGTCAACCAAAACAAGAACTGTTCTAAGAAAAGGCAACTTGAAAAACAACAGTTTGTCCATAAAACTGCTCAAATTGAAGACCTTTTTTTAAAAAAATGTAAAATGGGGTCTCTATCCTCAATAGCTTTCACTCCATATCAAGTAACACGTCTCTAAAACCATTCATTATAAAAACATTGGTGGAACAGCGCCACCAGCTGGAAGTTTTAAGCTTTGGTCACAGGAAAAGGAACAAGGAGGAAATGGAGGGAAGGGCTCATCTCTCCTCGTAACAAAATATATGGAATTTAAGGGACATGTGGGCATCCAGAAGAGAGGACTTAGCGGTATATAGATTTTGGGGTTTAAAACGGGCCCAAACTGGTATTTTTGTTTAACGGACAATATCAGTTTGAGCTCAGGGACGTCAGGCTGGGTCTGGACCAGCTCATGCATGGGAGTGATGCATTATGGGAGATGTAGGCCTTCAGCAGACTGAGTCCCTTATGGCCAAGCTGAAGCAGATCCATACTTCTAATAAATTTCTCTTTTTTGTTTGAAGCAGAAAAGTAAAGAAGTCCCCAAACGCCACGCCGCCAAACTCCACGCCCCATGCGCTCCAGGGCTTTGACCCCCAGAACAGCGCCCCCCTCTGGAGAAAGCAGGCCGGGGTGGGAGAGCCGGAGGGCCCCGCCACCCCACTGCCCCGTCTGAACTCTCCGTGGGCTCTTCACGTTGGCTCTGGGATGACGTGGAGACCCATTCCTCTGTAAACCTCCCTCAGTCCGTGTGGGGTGAGCTCAGTTGGAGGCGCTGCTGTTGGAGGAGCTGGAGGTGGAGGCCACGGCGGTCCCCGAAGACCCCGAGAAGTTCACTGACTTTCGGATGTGGGGCATCAGGAACGGGTCACTGGCCAACTGGTGCACGTCTATACGGTCCTCCTTACGGTACACTAGACAGCGCCTTATAAAGGCCTGGGGGACAAACGGCAGAAGAACAGCACAGGATCAAGACTCGGTTTTATTCAATGTAAAAAAATAAAGTCAGTTGCAAACAGAAGACACATGTTTGCTTGATACTATTAAGAAAAAAGGTCACAATAGAGGTTTTGAGATTTTAATATTTTGTGCATTCCTGTACCATCTTGTCAATGCCTGATCTAATCTGAGAACAAAAGCCAAGCAGGGTTGGGTCTGGTTAGTCCTTGGATGAGACACCGCGGGGAATACCAAGTGCATAGTGGCTCTAGTGGAAACTGTTAGTGTGGGTGGAGTGTCTTGCCTAAGGACACAACGACTAATATGAATGCGCTGTGTGAGTGAATGCTCGTGGTGGTCAGCTCATTGTTACAGTTTGGAAACAATACCAAATCTTGTGATAAAATGCAAGTCAAATCTCATGAGCAATATCATGTTTAGGTCTGGAGTAAACCCGTGTCCCCGTTATCCACATCGTGACGGCTCCTTTTACCTTCGCTTCTGGTGTGACTACAGGTTTAGGAGGGAACTGCACGTCTGTGGCCTTCAGGATGGTGTTCTCCTGGAGGATGTCCTGCTGCGACTGGTTATGACCAAATGGCTGAAGGGAAAAAAAAACACGATTAGATGAAGTTTAGATCTCATGACGAGGGGAAGTTCAATGAGTTTAAGGGCGCATTCATACACACAAATCATACGAATAATCCTGGGACTAGACCAGAAATGAACCAGGACATAGTCAAACAAAGAGTGAAATGGCAGCTTAAGAATTTTGTTTAATTGCTTGTATTTATTTTTTTAATTAATGTTATAATATCTAAGTAAAATTCAGTGTTTCCCATTAATAAAGGAGATAGTCTTTGTCCATAATCCAAAAACAGCTTCTATTTCTATACAAAAATACCACTTTGTTGAACACGACTACACAAGTAACCACAGTAATTTATCCCTATGATTTAAATATAGAATGTAGGCAGTAATTGACACTTTTACTGCTGAAGTTATAAGAGTTATACAGCCTGATCTGAACAAAATGTAATGGAAACGCTGGAAACTTAAGCCAAGTTCCTTAGTGCACATGTTTTTCTTAGTGAACATCAAGTTAAACCTCTAATAGTACGTTAGAAGACAGCAAGCTAATTCTCCACTAAAAAGGTATTATGTAACTAATGGGACAAAAGAGACAGCGCTTGTTTAGAAAAGGCTAAATGAGCATTATTCTCTCTAAGATTATTCCCTGTATTCGATTCTTACCTTTCGGCCGTACAGACACTGGTAGAAGATGACTCCCACAGACCACACGTCCACTTTATTTGAGATTTTTGGAGGTTCTTTCCCGACCACAAAACACTCAGGAGGCAGGTACCTTCAGACAGACAAAGATTTAAATTACTTGACATGTTATAGCAATTATAAAGCTGTTATCTATCCAAAGAGTCAAGGTTTTAGAGTCACGATCACAGAAAGCCACACAATTACGTTTAGAGTATCAGACGCTGCATAGTTTGGATGTAAAACGCAATACAAAAGTGCAATCAAATCTAGTATCTTGTTTCAGAAAACATAAGTAAAACATTGTGTAACGCAGACAGATGTGCTTGAGCAAAGAAATAACAGAATGAACCAATAATTAGCCATAAAATGTACTCCTCTAGAGCTCAAATCTTATCATATTACAATAAAAATAACTAGCATCTCCCCATATTGTAAAGACTCAATGAATACTGAGCAAAATGTATGTATTGTTTCAATATATTATAGTAATTATCCCAACAAACCTACTCAGGGCAAACTTAAAAAAGGGATAAGGATTTCAGAAATTTCTTGTGAATCTCTTAAATGTTGGAAAAGCGTCAGACATAATCCAAATGTGAATCAAACTTGACATCTTTCCTCTTATATTACGCAAAATTGACTCTTGTGAGCTTTGAGCCATGTTATAATGTTGTTACCTCCTCAAAAACACACTTGGAGTTTATTTATTAGTCCGTCTACATCTCCAAAACGCAAAATCCTCTGGTTCACCTCAGTTTAATGGCTAATTTTTATATTTAGTTCACTAGAGATTAAAAATTCAAGAGCAAAAATCATCCAAGTGATTCTAGTGAAGGTGTATGGAGTTTAAAAACACAGTGGAGCACTTCCTGTATGACCATAAGCTTCATACAAGAGCCTAAATATGCAGAGTTTGTGTTTAACTTGTGTGAATGAAACAAAAATGCAACTCCAGGTATGTTTTTGGTGAGGAAATAGTTTCTTATAGAGCCTTAAATGTTCCCCGGTCATTTGTCTTTTGGAAAAGCGTCAGACGTAACACAAATCTGAACACGGCTCCTTTGAATCAGACATGGCGGCTCGGGGGAGGTTAAACATGACCCGTACCAGTAAGTCCCCGCTCCCTGCGACGTCAGCTCCATCCCGTCCACGGAGTTGTAGCTGTCGTCGTCCATAATTTTGGACAAACCGAAGTCTGTGATCTTGATCTCCCCGCAGGCCGTGCCGTTCACCAGGAGGATATTACCTAAAAACCAGAGCGCAGAGAAGATTTAGAGGAACAAAAACACGCCGGCGAGTTTTCAAGTTTGGATTTCAGCTCAAAAGGAATTTAATGGCGGCGATGACCCACATACAAAGCAGTAATTCAGTAGTTCGACTGGGTGTGTATACGGTTCACATAAAGTTTTCATTTCACTTTAAAAGAACTTGGGTTTATGTGTGGATTTGTCACAAGGTCATTTTTTAAAGTATAAAAATACGCAATTTTCTGATTTGTTATAATGTTGTTTCCTCATCACAAATATATCTGAAGTTGTGTGCAATAAAGGATTAATTAAACATGAATAAATGAAAGAAAACACAACTATGGGGTATGTTTTTGATGAGAAATCAACCTGATAAGAAGACAGCTCACAGGAGTCAGATTTGTGTACTATAGAACCTTTACATCATTAAATATTCATTAAACACAGTGGAAAGATCCCAGGGCAGGTGAGTGACTTTTTGCTCTGCTTCTTTTCTGTAAGCTGCTCACATTTTTAGACTAACAGGGGTTATGGGAAGAAGGCTAGAGGTCATAATGTCAAATTTTTGTTTTAAAATGATTAACTTATTCCTAACTTTCCTAGCATCCTAATGTACTTTTTGTTTTATTTAAGAGAGGCAGTGTACGTTAAGAATTAGCCAAAGAGGATATGTTTCATGTGTAGTCTCTGAACAGATAAACAGGTAAAAATTCACTGGAATGAGTTTCTAAGCACTTTTCACTACTTTTAAAGACCAGCTGGAGTGCTAACAGCACTCCAGTGTCATTTCCTGGTGGATTAAAATTAGCTAGAGACAAAAAATTACCCCAAGAGCCGCTTAAAATATATCTGCAGAGGGGCAAAACCTATTTTTCTTTCATTATTTAAAGATTAAAGATTCTGTATTACACAAAATTGACTCCTGTGAGCTTTAAGGTATGTTATAATGTAAAGACATGCCTGGAGTTGTGTTTTGTTTCATTCACACATTTTTGAGTAAACCTTTATTAGTCTGTCTACATCTCCTAAGCTCAAAATGCCCAGATCAACCTTGTGATGTCACCTAGTGGTAGTTTTCATCAGCTCCTTTCACCTTTTGTCCTGTAGAGATCGGCCATTCCAAAGCCCAAATGATCCAAATGATTCTAGTGAAGTTTAAAAACACCGTGAAGCACTTCCTGTATCACCACATGACATCACAAGGTGGAGCGGAGTGTTTTCAGTTCCACAGACGTGCCTGAATATGCAGTTTTTTGTGAGATAAACGTGTGAATGAAGCAAAACACAACTCCAGGTAAGTTTGTGATGAGGAAACATTATAACGTAGATAAGAACGCGGTGTAATACGGGCACTTTCAGGATCGTGAGATAAAATCAGTTTTTTTTCCCTCGTAGTGCATTTGCGTACCAGGTTTGAGGTCGTAGTGGATGATGGGCGGTCGGATCTCGTTGAGGTACTTGAGCGCGTTGACGATCTGCATGATGATGGAGCGGCCCTCTTTCTCTGACATGAGTTTGTGCTGCTTCAGGTAAAAGTCCAGGTCGTTGCCCTCGCAGTACTCCAGCACCGTGCAGAACCTGCGCAACGGCAAACAACACAAATATGTATGTGGCTTTACAGTTTTACAGGAAGAGCTGCACCATTATGGAGAAAATACTTAGTTTTTCTGCCAAGTACTGCTTAACATTTGAGAAAAGATGGAAATAACCGGGAATAATTGAAGCGCTCTTTGTGATTTTATGCTTTGAGTTGTGCGTTACTTTGTGCTTTGAGTTACTGCGTCCTTTATTAAACGTCCATCAAGGCAACTGAAAATCCCAGAATTTTATGATCCCTGTGACGCTCGGTCGACAGATGGCTATAGTGCGATTGGTATTGTCACAGCGCTAAAATGTCAATCTTGATTTTGAAGCTAATGAAAAGGCTTCATACCGATTTCAACATCATAATAATAAAAAAGAAAGAAAAAACATGAGGTGGTCTTATAGTAATTCTGATCAAAATCATTCTAAAACTATAACCTACAGGAAAGGTCAAATTCTGGCCTCTATATGATTTTATATCCATACATGTATCCATACTTAAGAAATAAGCATCTTTTCAAGTTCATTCAGGGTTTTTCTGTTTAATGTAGCTGTAGGCACGAGTTACAGTGGATATTATCAATCAGACTGAGTAGGGATGGGACAAAATTGCCAAGATTGTGTAGACGTGAGAAAAATAATCATGTGAGAGTTTTCCTCCCTGAATTTACCTTTGGATTGGTGAGTTACAGTTCGTAAAACTGAAGTTCCAAAAAGCAGTACCGTATTTTCCGGACTATAAGGCGCATCTAAAATCATTACATTTACTCAAAAATCAGCAGTGGTCTTATAATCCAGTGGCCTTATGTATGACCTTTGGTTGTGTTTAACCTCCAACTGATTTGATGTTGTCCACATTAGTCTAATAAGGTATTAGTGGGCGAGAGGAGGAGTAATATGTTGGCGACATATAGGGCGACTGTGCAACATACCGGTAGTTCTGCCCAAATCACCAACTGTTAAACTTGTATTTTTGTGTTAGCTACAACTGAGAGTTATTGTAAATGACCTGAATAAAATTCGATTTATCCGACACACGTTTTGTTTCTCTTATTGTGCCTTATAATCTGATGCTCCTTATGTGTGGACAATGACACAACTGACATATTATTTGATACTGCGACTTATAATCCGGTGAACTTTATAGCCCAGAAAATACGGTACTACAATGATCGCTCTAGTGTTACATAAAATAAATAAAAATGATGAAGACAAAATTGTGTAATGGATTGCAGCACCGGTTTATCACAAATTAACAATGATCGCTCTAGTGTTACATAAAATAAATAAAAATGATGAAGACAAAATTGTGTAATGGTCGTTTATTACAAATTATATCCAAATATTGTCTTGTCGTGTCCCTGTGGACCTAATCTCTCCTGGTGTGTCTCGTCTTGTGAAAACTGCATCCTAACACTGAGGTAAATCGCATTTGAAAGCTACTAAAAATACAATTATTAAACTTTTATATTGATCATTTTTCACATTTTTCATTTTTAACTCAAAAAACAAATCCACTTGACTCGACCAAATGCCAAACCAAATTCACGCTACTATTTAAAAATGTCTTAAAAGTTACTTACGAGTCTGTGTCGAGTGAAAAGTAGTCGTAGAGTTTAACTATTCGGGGGTGGTCCAGCTCTTTGTGGATTCTGTATTCTCTGCATGCGTGCCTTTAGGAAAACAAAACATACTTTAAAGACAGTGAAAATGACTTATTATTACTGTTAATCCCCATAACCCAGACGTGACATGATGAGTTCTATGTGCAAAGCAAACACAAGTCGCACAACTGTTTAGATTAGAGAAGCCTATAGATTCAAGAGGGTGAGACGGGGCTTACTTGTGGTAGTTTTCCTTCTTCTCATCCCTCCAGTTCTTGTTTAACTGGTGGATTTTAACGGCGACGTACCTCTGCTCCGTCAAGTCGAAAGCCTGAAAAAATATAATTATCAAGATGATTTATAGCTCCCATTACGCAAAATTGACTCTTAAGAGCTTTAAGCCGTTTTATGATGTTACTACCCCCTCAAAAACCTACCTGGAGTCATGATTTGTTTCATTCACAAATGTTTGAGTAACCCTTTATGATTAGTCTGTCCACATCCTCAAAACGCTCTGTTCCACCTTGTGATGTAGTGGTAAATTTTAAGCCATTTAGCTTTTTTAGTGGAGCACTTCCTGTATCACCACACAACATGACAAGGTCGAACAGTGTGTTTTCTGTTAGAGATAAAAGCTCAGCCTAAATATGCAGGGTTTGTGTGTTTAACATATGTGAAGCAAACAAGATTTTTATGAGGAAACCGCATTTTAACATGAATCAGAAGCGTAATACGGGCCCTTTAATACCAACATTATGTCTAACTTCTTGCTGCTGTGGCTTTACATGTTTCATTAAGCAGCTCTAATCTTTCACTGTTATTACAAGGACAACAATGGCACATTCTTGGCACCAACTGGATTCTCCACCAACTTAAATCATTTACTGCAAAAAGCCCATGATGTCACCACAGAGTAATGTAATTCAGCTCATATTGTGTGAACTATGCGCAGCTGAGGCACCCAGATAACATACCCTGTAAGTATACATACATATACTACAATATTGGGTCTGCTACAATGGACTGCTGCACTCAATCTAGAAGTACCATCTATACATCTACTCATATATTCTCTTCATTATCTTTAAATGTACTTCAAAGGACAACTTCTTTGTCAAAGCCTGATCTCATCAGATCTCAGAGTCTAAGCAGGGTTGGGCCTGGTTAGTACTTGGATGGGAGATCGCTGGGTCATTGTGTCTTTATTCCAGGAACGTCACCCACATTTCAAGTAGGAAGTATGAAAGTGAAGCATGGGTGGTGTGGTGGTGTTTGGAGGGACTGACGGCACGGATTTGCAGTCTTTGTTTCTGTCAGTCTACCAGGGCAGCTGTGGCTATAATAATATCTTATAACCAAGTGTGGAGTGAATAATAAAGTAAAGTGACTTTTAGCTTCTGGAAAGGCACTATATAAGACAAAGACATTATTGTGAGTTAATATCCAAATGTTTTTTTTTAAAAAGCAAGTTCAAAAGTCTGGGCACTGAAGTAATTAAACAAGTTTAACATTTGTGGATTTTCCTTTTTTGCTATTTCTTGTAAAACTATCATATAAATCAAAGAGGAAAAGGAAAACAAAACGACAAATAGCGGCAGGGAAAACCAGAGGAAACCTACACCTAAACCTACAGACACAGGGAGCAAACTACACCCAGACAGGCCCCGTCCTGTGTGGGAATCAAAGCAATGACTTTCTTTTTGTGAGGCTGAAGCACCAACCACTAGTCCACTTTTCTTATACTTGAGATAGTGCTGGGCCCATTTTTCTCAGAACCCAATGTGAAATTCTTTTACTGAAGTGGGCATAAGTTGTCTCTCAGTAAATACCTTGTCAGCTGGTACTAGCAAGTTTATGCAAAATATGAATGACTAAACAAAATTTGTAGACTAAACTGTGTATTTACAACAACATAAATAGTTTAAAAATAGGAAAATGTTGGCCGCATGTACCTTGTAAACTTCACTGAAACCTCCTCGGCCCAGTAAGTGAAGAAGCAGATATCTATCATTTAACGTTGGGTGATCTTTGAACCTGTTTGAAATAAATGGTTTTTATATTAGGGTAAATAACAGAAAATCATTAAAAAAAAACATTGTGAAAAATCATACTGGGAGTTATCTTCATTGTGGATCCTTTTGAGTTCTCGAATGTGCAAATTTCGGACTCGTTCCAACCTCTCCAGCTCTGCCTGAATCTCCGCTTCCTCCTACGAGACAGAAAGACAGGAATGTGGTAAAGTAATTTATTTACACTGGTTTTGTCTTGGTTTGGGGCCAATTTGGACTTTGTTTAGTCTTGGTCTAGTTTCTGTTCGATTTCAGGAATCTCTGGAAAAAGTGGATTTGAGCACCAGTGATTCTTAAAAAAAGATTTGACAATAGAATGCAGCGATATTAACATAAAATAATAATTGTTTCATTCTTTTTTTCCATGTGGTTTTACACTAGTTCAAATATAGATCAAGGTCATTCTAATTTCTAATAAAAGTAATTTCCAATATGTGATTTAGTACTAATACGTCAAATTCAAAGTGTCTGTTCAATGCTAGTTTTAGTATAGGTTTTGTTAACTACTTTCACAGTAATTCTGTTGCCATTTAGAAGACAGAAAGTTGACATGAATGTTGTAATAAATAATACACTGGTTTAGTCCTTGGCTTGACTTGGCTGATGCTGGTTTAGTCTTGGTCTATTTCCGGTGATATAATGATACTAAAATTTCAAACTTTATTTTTGGAAAAGTGAATTTCAATACCAATGTTTCTTAAAAACTAATTTCTTTACAATATAATGTAAAACACAAAATAGTAGTAGCTTTTTTGGGTTTTTTGGGTTTTATACTAGATCAGGTATAGATCAAGGTTGTAAGTAATTTATACCGTACATATACACAGGTGTTGCCCTGGTTTAGGCCCAGTTTAGTCCCATTTCTGACTTGGTTCAGTTCTAATCTAGTTTCAGTTTTGTCAGGTTCATAGATTTGTGTCTGTCCAGTCACAATTCTGATGTAGTTCATGTGTTTTTAGTGTGAAGGAAATGCTAAAAAACCTTACCTTTTTAAGATGACCTAGTCTAAGCTTAAAAATTTCTTCTTGCTCGTGATACTCTGCTTGCGACAACCTAAAAACACATAAACGTTGGGTCAATTTCCATAAACTACACACAGTATTATAGCTGCAGGCGATTTACATGTCAGAGATTGTTTGACTAAAGCCTTTAAGTTATTTAAAGGTCAAATAAAAAGTATGGCGTAGTGCTAACAAAAAGCTCTCAAAAACGTATTTATGACATATCTCTGGCCGTGTATCTGACCCCAAAATGTGCTCATAAGATTACATGTACTTTTCTGTATATATAAATTATTGTAACTGCATGAATTCCTGTAAACAGTGGATTTTCCTGTACAAAAGGCTCATAATTCACAGCTTAATCTCAGTCTAACTCACTCCATGTTTTCTTTCTACAGTTGTCCTTAAAAATCCTACTATAGTCGACTAAAACACAGGGATGTAACTGAAAAATTGTGATATCGTATCGTCAAAAGTCTCTCAGTAATATCGTGGGCCATCACAGTACAGCAAATCTCAAGTTTCTTTGATTAAATTTATTGTTATGGTGCAGCAATAGCTAAAAGAAAAAAGGGAACTACATATTAGGAGGTGGACAAGATACAATTTCCACAATACGAGATGAGACACGAGATCGGATCTATGAGATTTTGACATTCTTTATTATAAATAAATTGTGCAATCCAGCTCAAAATTTTAGTCTCACCATTTTTGATTTACTTTTATATTTCTGCTGTCATTGTAGCAGCACTTTTTAGGATTCCAGCTTCTCAAAAAATGTAACTCAGTTGTACTTCACTCTATTTCTGTATCCAATCCAAACTTATAAACATGAAAAAAAACTTTGCAAGATAATTTTCAGCGCGTGTGCTCAATCTCGTGGCAATTTTGTCTCGCGAGATCTTGTGGCGCGAGATCTTGTCCCATCCATACTACATAAATAATAATTCTTTGCTGTGTTTCAGTCCAATTTAATAACTAAATGAAATAATTAAGCACTTTTACATTTTAACTCTTTGGATTATGAAGTAGTGCAGTTACAATTTTGTTAGCCTCTACAAAATATACTGTACCATGAGATGCAAACTGTAAAAACGTCATAATGACAAATTCGGATATCGTTACATCTCTACTAATGCACTGACAAAACGACTAAAAGCATACGGGCCTATACCATATGTTTGCTGTATTGATCCAAATGTAACTCACGTTTCGCTCTCTGTGCCGTTGGCTTTGCTTTTCCGTTTGTTTTGCTCTAAACTGGGAGGGGGGGTCTGGGCCATGGAGGGGGGTTTGCGTTTGGCCAGTAGTTTCCGCTGCCTCTCGATATCTTCTCGCTGCGAGTTGATCCGTTCTTGTTGTCTAGAAACACAAGACAAATAAACAAGAGAAATTAAGCTAATAGGTATTTGAAATGAACATAAGAG
>KN515789.1:0-23386 GCA_000787155.1 Scartelaos histophorus
AACATGTTATATATTGTATCCTAAGCTATTTAAAAATGTATTACAGTCCGTAAACAGATTTTTTGTAACTAAAACATTTTCTTCTAGACATTGAGCAAAGAAAATCTGTGTCATTGTTCCGTCTTTATAGATCCTGGCCCGTATGTCAGGAAGCTCTGCACTTTTGACTTTCACTATTTAATGAAGCAGCTAAGAGAAATGACCCATCCCGAGGTTTCCATCAACTGAATATGCATGCAGGAGCTGCGACAAGGGGCCGTTCAGCCCCACTTATTCATAAATGAACTCAATATTTCATTCTAATTTGCTCTCTTCTACAGAGTGTTCGACAAAGGCTCGCTACATTCACCGAGCAAAGCATCTGCAAATGTTAACCTCCATGAGTCACAAGAAAGATGTCTACCTTTAAAGATGAAAGCCACATTTTGTAAAAGGTCCAGTGAGCAGGCAAGAGGTGTTTTTACTGTAATGCAAAACAACATTAACTCAACAACCTCTTCTCCTCACTCATGGGGATTCGCAATATTACCATTTCTTATCCAAACCACTTCACCCATATGCTCTGTTAGTGTGAGCATAGCATTAGCATCTGAATTTCCAAAGGCATTTAAGTCTTTTGGCTCCCTGTGACATGTTGTGCACACGCTAATGAAATATGTAAAAACAAATGGCGCACTCTGGGTCTTTGTCTTCACCAAGGAAGTGCTAATCTCTGAACTTGACAGTAATAGCTTGTCATACACAAACAGTCTCCCACACACACATGCTCACTTAGCGTCTCATGTTGCATTAGCAGCGTGACATGTAGCAGCTGTACACGGGTGAAACTTCATGTCTGTAGGGTTTCTTAACACCATAAGTGGCTTCCTTTATAAAAGTGAAATAAAAGAGCACGAAAGTGTTAGATTCTGCACCTTCCACCTTTGTTTCACAAGAGGTTTCACTGTTAGGAATGAGAAAAAACATAATCACATGTACTTCTGTTAGTTTCCCAAGACAACATTATTGCACTGAAGGCTACATGTAAGGCCACAACCTGGTAACCCCTCCTAATTTTGCTAATCCCCTTCCCCTTCTGCTTCATTTTAATGTCACTTCCATTAGGGTTAGGTGCAAGTTTAATCTGAATCTAATCAAAATGGCAGTTTGAATGGACAAATGGCAAATCGCAAAGGCCACAGTTTGTGAAGTACCAGAACTTCTTCAACATTCAGCTGAATATCCTGTCTTTTGCATAAACAGCTGCTAAACCTGTTCTTCAGATCTGTACAAACAGGCTGTGATTTTTGTATTAGTTTGTCAGTTTACATTTCAGTATTTCTGTCAATTCTTCTGAAAAAACAAAACAAAAAAAAATTTAACTTTTAACAAAATCCTATAACTACAACATACAAAGCAAATCTAATTTCAGTGTTTGTCAGAACAATCACAATTAGATATTTTTCTCATATTGTTCAGCTCTAATTTCAATTTCTGTTAACATTTTCTGTAAAAAATAGAATCCTTGTGTAGTTCAGTGGGAGAGCTACACAGTGCAATGAACCCGGTGTTGAGTTGTGCATGAACTTGGGTGGAGTCTGTTTACAGTCCCTGAGCTTGACATGGTGTTGAGCATGGATGAAGAATGCACTGCAGTTTTGTTTTTTGTAATTAACCTCAGTCAGTTTATAGGGCTACTATAATTGGATGAAACATGTAAGATTGTCATGAATATAATCATGAAATAGTTGAAAAAATGTCTGCCGTCTGCTTGTCTCCTCTCTCCATGGAGATGTTTGCTTATAGCCACAGGGTTTATGACTAAATAAATGATTTACATTATGATTATTTGTTTTCTGTATTACATAAAATACTGATAGGAAAATTCTTACAATTATCTTAAACAAAGCTTGTTTAGTGTCTTTAAGTTCTGCAGCCTCACAGTATGTTGACTGTGTTTGAATGAAGATGTCTGAATGAAGTTTTGAAATGAATTTTCGGAACCACAAGAAGGGTCAGGAGGTTTGAGATATACTGGGGCACTGTAGCGCTAAAAAAGTTCAAATAAATTCTGGTCTTTACAGGTAGCCAGTGCAGTGATGATAAAACTGCAGTGACCAGGCAGTTCAGGAGGTCCCTGTTGAATCTTGGCAACAGTATTTTAAACAACCATCTCTATTCACTTCAGAGCTGACTTATGAAAAAAGAGGTCTACTGCCATAAGAAATGAATTCATCTATAAATAAACCCATTGTAAACCTATTTAAGTCAATAATAAATTCTCATTTCATATTCATTCCTTTTTCTAAACAAATCCAGATGGTCAAATCTATTACAGTCTTTACTTACCTTTATATGCAATGCCTCATACCTGATTTATTTATAATACTTTTAACATGTCATTCTTTAGGTTTGCGTGGCATAAATATTCATCCCAGCTTGACTTTAAGGTCAACCTTCAGTCGCTGCAAAGATGTGCATTCACACCTGACGCGTATTTCCTCTCCTTTGGCCTGATGTTGACTGACCCACCTTCCAAATCAATATTATATCTGTCATAAAACATAAATGAACATGCGGAACAGAAACGTGAAACGTAGCACGGCCCAGTTGAGTTGTATTCCTAATAGGGTGTGAAAATGCTGGGTTGTGAGGTCATGCAGCACCTGGCGATAGCTCTCTGCGGTGCATTAGGAGCATAACCAGGGCTTGTTATGTGAGAAAGTGCCCCGGTGCCCCCTGACCCCGGGTACGGCCCTGTCAGCGACAATTATATGAACTGACCCGTGATTCTTTTGGGGTGAATGTAGGTTTACTGGGGTTGCACTATATAGTAATAAACTTTTTCACAAATGCTGTTATCGAGACAAGAGAAAATTCAAGGAGAGACATGAGATCATTTATTATAAACAGGCTATGGTTCAATAAAATAAAATAAAAAATAGTCTCCTGATTGAATTATCTTGCTGTCAATATAATGCTTCTTTTTGGAATTACTCAAAATATTAATGTTAAGGAAGCGTTTAACCCGTTTCCAAGGCAGATATAAAGCTCATACAGAATCATAAGATAATTTTTCTTCTTTTCTTTCTTCTTCTTCTTGCATTAAATCTTGTCCCATCTCTGCATGGCGATTAAAAACAAACACACAGGCCCTCCCTTTTCCCTAAACCCACTCACTTAACATGTTATTCTATGTTAAAGTTCTTCACAAGGTGCACAAAGGGCAGTCAATTTGCTGGTAATAAGTTTAATTCACTGTTTTACTTTGGGTTTCTTGTTTTTTTTTTCCAGTTCAAAACAATGTAATAAACAAAAATGTACACATTTCTTTCCATTTTGAAAGCTGTTAGAGAAGATATGCAATACAGGGAGTTTGCAATCAATTGACATCTTATAGTAACACATGCCTAATGCCTATGCAATGTCAACTAACTTGTAAAATGTAAAATCCATATTGCAAAAAGAAAGATTGACAACAAAGAAACAAAGATCGCAATACCAATAATCGGTTGGGTTCATGTGACATTACAACACGGAGCAATAGAGCAAAATGCTCTTGTGGGATTTACAGTTTAACTGTCAAAATGCAGATTAGATGTCCTGGTTTATGGTAATAATCAATAACCACTGGGCATGGCTAATCCATTTGAAACGAAAAATAGCATAAAGACAAATTGTCTGTCTGCCCTAATGAACATGCATTGAACAACAGTAAATTGTCCATAGAGTTCCATAACAGCTGCCCTCTGAAATGATCAGATTATAGAATCTTGTGAACAAAATCTCTCTCGTAAAGTTTATTTATTACCTTGATCCGCGTTTTCTTTAAAAGTGAACTATATTTTTCCTTGATGATTTACTGAACTGACTTGTAAATGTAAGAATTTCCATCAATGATAATGTCTAAGATTTGCTGACTGAAGTACATTAGAGCAAACGAAAGCAATAATATGCATTAACATCATTGCAAATAACAGTTTAAAGGGCCTGTATTACTCTGCTTTATGAACTCATTTTGTTTTCTCATCAAAAACATACCTGGAGTTGTTTTTTGTAGCATCGCAGGTGTTTAACAGACAAATCCTACATATTTAGCCGGGAAACTTTGAGGACTTTCACTAGATTAATTTCATTAGATTTCAATTCTGTAGTAAACAAAAGGTAAATTGTAGCTGTTTACATGGAAACTAACCCTTGATGACATCACGAGTTGGACCTTGTGATGTCATTTGAGCTTTGGAGATGTAGATGGACTAATAATAAAGGATCACTCAAATCTGTGTAAATGAAACAAAACTCCAGATATGTTTTGTAGGAAGTAACATTCTTACTTAAAGCTCGCAATAGTAAATTTAATGTAATATTGGAACTTTAAAAACATATTATTTAAGAGATATGCGAGAAGGTGACTGAAAACCATAGCAGTTTTTATTAGAGCTGTGCAATTAATCAACTTTTAATCAAGATCGTGATTCAGTAATTTCTAATGGGCAATGATCAGCTTGGGTCTTTTTAATCAAGAGGTCTCTGTTAGTAAAAGCATGAGGTTCGGAGCAGAGTTCAGACTTTGAAGAGAAGAAATTTAAATATTTTTAATTTTAAATGACAGTTCTGTCTTTTTTAAGTTCAGGATATATTAAGTTTAAGCTCAGGATATATTCAGTTTAAGTTCAGGATATATGCAGTTTAAGTTCAGGATATATTCAGTTTAAGTTCAGGATATATGCAGTTTAAGTTCAGGATATATTCAGTTTAAGTTCAGGATATATTTTGGTTTTAATATGTTAAAATAAAGGGCAGGATAAAAACTGAGGATCAAAATGTTAGTTATTTTGTCATATCACCCAGCCCTAGTTTATAACACACCAGATCATAACGCACAAAAAATGCTTTAAGTGTTCTAAATCTGGGCTGCAAAGATTATTTTGATAATAAAACAATTGTATTTTCACTCAAATCTGTATGTATTTTTTATGTGTTTACTGCGCATAAAACCTTCTCTCAGCACATGGCATGTTTCTAAGTCTGTGTATTATCCACAAAACATAAAATAGTTCAATAATGAATTAGTTATGATTAATAGAATCTTCAAAATATTCCTCACCTACATTGGCAGGGTGTGAATTTAACTTATTTAGCGAAAAACACCTTTACAAGGTTAATGAAGCAGTAGTGTATTGTAGCACGTCGAGCTCCGAAGGCTTTTGGGTGGGAGTATGAAAGCCTCCGACACCTCTCAGTGTGCGGACGTGTGCGCATGTGCCAGTGTTCCCTTCTGTTCTCCGCACACATGCTCCACACAGTTGCATCTCTCACCATGTTTTTCACACTCTATCGCTCTAAGATTAGACAAACCCCGCACAAGTACAGACATTTTCTCCCGTGCACAGAGGCGTGTGCACGTGAGACGAAGGTGACACGCCATCTGTCAAACCACTCTCTCAGATCTACACTTCGTATTGTGACAGTGGGATTGGCCTATTGATCGTCCTCCCTCGCCACTTTCATAATTCAATATGGCACACGACGACCACAAAAAGAATAAATAACATCATACAAGTTTTTTTTTGTTGTCGTCAAAAGGCCCAGCTGTCTGTGTAATGTGTCGTAGATTCCAGAATAGACAGGAAAGCAGTTTGATCATTTGTCAATAAGAGTGCTAAAGGTATCCGGCCTTTATCTTACATCAGATGCTGATGAGCAGGTGTTGTTACCACTTGCTACTTGCTCTCCCTGGTTCTACTAGGGGTTCACACTGTCACTGGTGGAGGTGGTGAGATGGTTGTTAATTCAGAGTTTCATTGTTTACTCTTAAGTTAGTGGTTATTTTCTTGAAGACGCACTGTGTAACTTTTCTGTTGGAGAGTATGCATCTGCTTGTCTGGATGGATATTATATTATATTATATTCTTCCACAGTATGGCCGTTGTTCTATCTTGTTCATTTTGCCTTTGTATATTAGAGTTTATTTTTTATATTTATTTTAATGCATACCCTTATTTTTATTGTGTCAGAGTTAATATTATTTTTTGTTTAATGTTGCACCATACTGTCAAAGTTCATAGTTTGTGAATTAACCAATGTTACTACCCAGAGGTGGGACCCAACATATTTAAAAAAAGACATGAGAGACAAAGTTCAGGATTTGCATATTAGTTTATTTTTTTGTTTTTCTTGTGAAAAGTGTGGATGGAGGAAGAACAAAAAGAACCCTTAACTTGTGCCCCAAAAATATAACAAACCAAAGTAATAAAGGAAAAGGCTCTGGTGAGCCGGCTAACATAAAATAAGGATGGTGCCCTGGACAGACGACCCTGTACAGGGCCGTAGGAGATTCCAGCGCACCACTGTCCCTACCCAAACAAAACGCAACCCCAAAACCTATTCCTACATAAAAATAACAACGAAAACAGGATGTCTGGACCCACCACGGCAAACAAAAAAGAGCTAGGCTAACAAAAAAAGCTAACAATCACTCAGGAGCATTGGAACCAGAGAGGCGGCTCCCCGGCGTGAGGCCTGTGCACTCCAGGATCAGCGAACCTCAGCGAGAGGAGGAGAGAGAGCGAGAGAGCGGCGAGGTCGCGCAATTTAAAGGCTCCTGCCGGAAATGAGGAGTACCAAAAAAGAGCCTTAACTATCCAAAAAGGAGGTAACCTACAAAAAACACAACTGGGAAAAATGCTACAAAACAACCCACAATAAAAATAGGGGAAATTAAAGTGCCCAAACGTAATGACCAAAACACAGTGAACTCTCTAGAGGAGAGGACATTTAGCTCTTACATGCAGTAATACTGTATGTATAAAGCTGTAATGCTTTAAGAAAATCATTTTTATATTTTATATATTCCATGGAGACAAGCACCAAAAACAAACCATCTTTATAATGATTAATTCAGTTTTGTCTTTGCTTTATTTTTCTTCTTACTTCTTTCCGAAACCAAACACTAAAATTTGAAATCTACACATGTAGATCATATTGGACAAATGAATTCTGCCACATTACCTCAACAGCAACTAATGGTGAAAAACTTTGCGCTCACACCACTGCTACCTCCTGCAGAGTGGATGATGTGATTAGATTTTGGATTGCCTTGCTGCATAAATTTACATATTAATCTGGCAACACATTTTTAAGGCGTCTTCCGTGCCACTGCGGTTTTGTCCATGTGTGGATGTAATGGAAATCAACTGCATCAGTTGTGTTTATTATAAAATTTGGTTTCTATTGTATTGTATTGTATTTCATAGTTTTTAATATATCACTTCAACTTTAGGGAAGGGTCAGGGACGGTAGCAGTGTAAAAATCTAAAAGTGAAATGACTTGTGGCTTACTGTTTCTATCCAAATGCTTTATTTTTGGGAATCTACACAGCTTTAAAACAGGTTTTCATAGACTACAAAACTAATCCGTGGTGGACCCAAGCACATCTAATCAGAACACTGCTTTTACTGCTTACTTGGTGGTTGACGAGAAATAAAGATACTTTGTTATCACCTGCAGACAGTGTGCAGCAGTCTCATTTTGTCATAAAGAGCTGCTTTTTACAATGCACAAAAGTGACTCATTTACCTAAAAAGTAATAGCAATATGGACCTACTAAATGTACATGAATTGTGCTAAAATCGAAATTGTGAAACATACTCTAGACCAGCACAGGCTTCTCTCATCTTGTTTAATTTGCTTTAGCTTTTGTTTTCTGTTTGTAATGCAATTTCATCTACCAATTGTAGTTGGTAGCAGTTATTGCAAAGCTGATTTATCCACCCAGAGACAGAAACCGTTCAAGGTAAAAAGTTGAATTAAATAATTTTGTGTTTCTGCAAAATCACAAAACCCCATACACAATTTGAGGTAATTTAAATGTCTATAATATTGACACGCTTTTGAGCTCTGAGGACAAAAGGACCAAGTCATAAAATATAATTTAAAAGCTAACTGACTTTGCAGAGACGGTAATTATCCACGGCATCTATTTTGTGTCACTTTGAACCAGCTAACATGAGGCGCTGCAGTCCAGAGTAACATGGTACGTCAATGAAAACGCTGTCTTACCCATACTCGGCTTGTAGCTCTCACTCACAGAGCCAGACTGGTGGACAGGCTTGCTACTTTATTTCAAATTACACTGCAGTTGTCAATTACCAGGGCCACTATTTACCATCCTCAAGAGAAAACGACTCATTTCATTTCATCACACAGTCTAATTGAGCGATTGTGTTACCACGCCACACGGAAATAGCCAGGATACAATTTTATACCCTATGAATATCAATGAAAGGCTCCGCGGATTAGCATGGAGGTCCAGTTCTGTTGTTCATAATTACATGTGTGTCTCCCCAATCAAATAGCAACATGTTTCTTGAGATTCTTGTGAGAAGCGGCAGGCATATATAAGAAAACAGTATTAGCACTTGTGTAGAGATGTATTGGCCTGCTATCTTTACTGATGGCGCTCAAGACGACTTTGCATGTCATAAAACAACATCAAGTGTAAACAGCAATTTTTGTAGATGTATAAAAAAAAATGTAAGCAGAAGGTAAGGGTAGTGTTGGCTATTTTCTTTAAAAATGGATGCCCTCTCTTCTCCTTGAGTGTAGTTACTGTTTTGTGCTCCCCAGACAAAGCAGTAAGCCACCCATTGATTCGAGCTCATGTCGTCTTTCTTTTACACTGCCGTTCCTCTCTCTATCGTGGGACTCAGGGATATTTGTTTTATCTGTTGTCATGGCGCTGTGGCGCTGACCTTTGTGATCCTCAACTTTGGAACCGGCAATCAAAAAGTTAGGAGTCTCCTTGGAATATAAATCACGCTTACCTGTTTAACTTATTTTCGCACTGACTCAATACGGGAATGGAATGAGTTCTTTGGTATATTACATGTTATTAAAATACTAAACTCATCTTGATATTAAAGTAAAAGTAAATTTTTTTTTGTACTATTTTAATTCCAAAATGATTATAAAAGCAAGAGACAATAGAATGTAAATGTCACACAAATTAAATTTTTTTAATGTTACCATGTGGTCTTGTACTACTACTGGTATTGCTCAAGAACGTTTTAAAATGATTCAGGACAAGTTTAGTTTTGCCCTGTTTATGTGATTTGGTTCAGATGATGCAAATGAGTATTTAATTTTAGTGTGTGGATTTCAAAACTTTACCACACTGTTTCAATGCAATGTACGTTTACATTAATCAGTAAAGCCAATGACAGCTGAAATATCAACTTATTTTACTTACCTGTAGTATGGACAGTGCCAAGTTGTATCAAAATGTATTGTACAGATATGCTTTAAAAAAAACATTACTGTTATTATCATCATGAACATATTTCCTGACCCATAAAACACATCTGAACATGTAATTTCTGTGATTGTTTTGTATAATAATCATACCTGAAATTGAAAATAGATTAACTGCACACTCCCTTTAGAGCAATTGACTATATTGACTATATTGACAGGGGTGTAAGAAAAAACATAAATTCAGTGATATATCGAGATACTTCATTGCACAAAAATTCATTAGTTACATTCACTGTTCTGATGATTTAAACATGTTTATTGTGTTCTCATGGAGCTGCAGATGACTGTATTAATAGAGGTAATTATTAATAAAACAAAATATAATGTCTTATGTTTTAGTATCGGGGGTATATCTTGATATATCGAATCGTGACATGTAAATCATCATATGTATTGTATTGTCAGACTCATGGCAGTGCACACAGCTACTATCTAATGCTCCAGCCCAGTTTTGAAACCTTTGTACTTCTTGTATACTTGGTTGCGTGTCATTTCTGCACCAGCCTAGAAAGCCATTTGAACATGCGAGAGGCTGCCCACTTTGTTTTTCTCTTTTAAAAAGCAGATCTTCACACAAAGCAGAACAGTCTAATTACGAGAACGAACCTAATTGTGATATTGTTAAATGCTAAAACGTGTTGTTAATTGTGTTGTGCTGGCCTAATTTTCCTTTTTGACATGTGCAATTAAAAGAACATTGGAGTTCCAAATTAGACCAGTGTATCTTTGTGCCAGCAACGGGAACGTGCGTGCCTTTAATATACGCCAATAAATGTTTCATTCAGGGCCTTGATGTCAGTTAGAATTTCACTTAGTTTTCGTCATGTGAATCTTTCATCTTGTCCTAACAATGCTGCAAATAAAATACGTTCTTTTACACAGCTTCAGATAGTCTCTTTTTGAAGCCGCAATTAATAAGATGAACATGACATTGAGGTCTTGTGTACTTTAGATGTAAGAAGGATAGCAAGTATTCATTTTCCACAATAGGAACCGTTATCAAGTGCAAACATTCATTCATTATTCATTATTGAACACTATAGATTTACTTTCTCATTATAGTCTCATTACACACCTTTGACTTGTCACTGTTGGAACTATCATTATTATGAATACATTGAAAACATCTATTATTTGTTATGCCTCCATGGACAGGATATTTTGTTTTCTGCAGAGGACATTATAGTAAGTACATTTGCTAATTGAAAAATACGCTACCAGCCTAATTCAAACACAGACTGCATCAAATATATGAAGAAAGAAATATAGAATCATGTATGAATCATGTATGTGGTCTGATTTTAGGACATGCTAAAAATTTAAAGATTGATAGATTGCGATCTCTATTTTGGTTGATCTCGATGGTGAGGGATTCACATTTTAATCAACAGGTCCACAACCAATTGTGTGGCAGTAAGAGTGGTGCAGATGAGAATTTATGCACATGATTAGGAAAAAGCAGCCTGAGCTACAGCACTGTATGTTTCCTCATGTGTCCACAAATTCGAACTTAAATCTGTGTGTGCAGTCGGCTGTCCCCTCTCTCCAGCCACAGCACCTCACCTTTTCTCTTCTTTCTCCTCTGGTGCTTCTCATCTTTATAATCCTAGTTAAGGAAAGTAAACCACTATTTTCTCACTGTTTATGAGTGAAACTTAAGACCTAATTTAGTGCAAGTACATCGCACATGTTTCCGTTGATAGCGGTAGCGGATGAATGTGTTTCTGCTGCTACCGGTAACTCGTGTATGCATTAGGTTTAAAATATTGTACAAACGCATTCCAAACTTTAAATGTGAATTTCTCTGGAATTATTGGTCCTATCAACATGAAATAAAAACTGTAGTGCTCCTGACCCTGGTCCCTTTATGCCTGGGGTCTACATGCTGTATGTTTTTAATTGGCTTGAAGAAGATAAAATTGAAAATTCAATATGTGGGAAAAAAATCGTGATTCTTTTATTTCCTGTATCGCCCAGCCCTACAGTGGTGTCTTTCCCCTAAAGGACACTACGATGGCTTTGGGCAGTCACCTGACGGGCTGATTGGAATGAAGCTAATGGCCACATGAAACCTGGAGGAGCGCACACACCCACACACCTTTGCCTTTCCTTAAGGGAGAAAGGTCAGAATCCAGAGGAGGAAATGGTGAGCCATTGTTATGATTGATCACACAGCAAGGTCCAGAGAGGACACAGTGTCACTTTCATTGTCAAACTCATTATACCAGTGAAGAAGCCTCCCCTCTGCCGCCTCGCCTGTCCTCTTCCTCCAGCAGAAGCATGTGCCCCTGTATGCACTGAGTGGGTTGAGCACATCGAAGTGGAGGAGCCAAGGAAATGTGCTGAACACACAATATAGTTCCAGTCACTTCACTATATGCTATAGTGGGAAATGCATAATTCTGCAATAAAGAAAGAGCTGCTAAAATATAAAGACTGAAAAAGTATAATATTCAGTGAGCAGTGAAGTGCTACGATGATTAAAAATTATTCAATTATAAACAGTTTTGTAGTTGACAAACTAAACTGCAGTGTCACGAGCAAAATGTTTGAAAGGGCATAGAACCTGATAGTTCTTTATGAGAAAAAGATTGAAGTAATAAGCTTCATAGTGCTGTGATGAAACAACACCCAAACTGTATTGTTTTCCAGCTTGTTTTTGGCTTGTGTCAACATGAAGTGCAT
This sequence comes from Scartelaos histophorus, assembly GCA_000787155.1. NCBI lineage: Eukaryota > Metazoa > Chordata > Actinopteri > Gobiiformes > Gobiidae > Scartelaos > Scartelaos histophorus. Next base: position 11,981 of record KN515789.1, read on the forward strand.
ACATACAATGTCCCACACACCTCTACATTAATATTGTCTTCAGTTTTGGAGATACACCTTATGTGAAATGTATACATATGTATGTTGTTTTTGCAAAGAAATCTGTGCTATTGACAGTGGGGACAATGACTAAATCATATCAAAAAATAATGTAAAACATAATAAAATATATCTGTATAGTAGGAAGCCAAGCCTCGAGGATATTCTGGTCCTGATTAAAAATGAATGGTATCAGAATACATAAAGCTTTCTGGCCAAATGCCCAGAGCCAAACATCCTGAAACTGTGGTCACTTCAGAGGCAGGGGGAAAGCATTAGGTATCCGCGCCATGCAGGGATGCTCAAGTAACACACTCTTCTCAGTTCAATTCATCTAATCACCAATGCAAACCTAAGCACTTTGCAGATATAGATTTGAGGCCAACGATTGATATAGTATCCCATGTAAACTGATTCAAAGACAGACGGCATATCTCCTCGCATCCAATTCCTCCCTTGTCCCCAACCCAGTCAGTCCTTTTATCTTTGCTGAACACAACCCAACACCAACAAGCACAGCATGAAACAGAATCCTTAATTTGGTCCACAAAATCTCATTCCCACATAAAAAACCTGTTTTCCATATTACTACTCCCACCTTGGATAGCGTTCCTTGTGGTTTGCATAATAATGTTAGCCATGACTTCATTGATCTTACACATTCTCTTTTTCTTGTTGCCTTATATTTCATTAGTCGCATGTGATATGAGACTTTGTGATTGCATTAAGACTGATTTAAGGTCCCAGTTGCTATGTAAATATTTGAGGTAATAAAAAACCCTTCAATCAGGAATTCCATAATAGATGTTGTTTTAAGCTTCCCTCACCGGATTAGTGCATAAATTAAAATGACAAAAAAATGCCTTGTTATAATATCTCGTCTTCTGTTGCAAATTACCATGAAACAAGAAAACTTCCAAACAGGATCAAACGCTCTAACTAGGAGAGTCCCCAACCACATAGTCTCTAAAGGGTTGGTGTATCGTGGATTTAATAGTGTGTTCACAGGGGACGGTTTGAGACCTAACACAGCCATTTATTTGTGTTATTGATGTAGCAGTGTTGTACATGGAAGCGTGTGTCCGCTGAACTCTATAAATACATGTCATAAATACCTGCAGTACTTAGCATGCCTTCCAACATCAATTATTAAAAAGGTTTGTCCCGATGCAACCACAATATTGCAGCCCTTTTAACTCTGCAATTCAGGCGTTTGTCTAAAGTCAGATCAATAAAGAAGCATACACATTTCCTTTTATTATCCAGGACAACATTTTCTTTTAGATTTAGTTCAGGAAATTTTGTTTTTGAGTTAAGTTTATTTTTATTGAAAAGGAAAAAAACATATAATGCCTCCTGAAAATGAAATGCACCATTCTGTCCTGGCTAATTTTATCATTAGAGGTTGGGAAAAACTTACAAATTGAGTCTTTTGTCATGGTTAAACTTGTACATCCTTGTATAAATGCTTTGAAGTGTTAGCTACAGTCCTGTTCTTGAAGCATAAAAACTGAAAATGTGTAGTTGTTTGGCTAGTTCTTTGAAGATAAAAACTGTTTTTTTTATTTTTTATTTCTCGTCAGTCCGACAGAAGTAACAGACCAGATTAATCTAACTTGTCCTAGGTCAAACTACACCCAGGTTGGTAAAGAAGCTTGAGCCAGACTTATAAAGAACACAGCCTGCCCTAACCATAAGTCATAGATTGCCTAATGTCCAAGGAAATTATGCACTGCTGCTTGCTACGTGGTGTCTTTAAAAGTGGACAGTTCTCATTTTCAAACATACACTTTGAGCACACGGCGAATCAACTGTGCAAGTGTCACTTTATATCATTACGTCCGTTTAAAGACCCCAGAAACACTCGACTGTACAGCACTTTGCAGGAGTGGTTTAGCCAGTTGAGGAGAGATGAAATTTGTATTAGTGTATAAGACCCTAGATATACGTGTTGAATTAAGACATGGGTACTGGTCTTTTGGCTTGTTGTGCTTCTTCACTATCGATCCCGCCTGAAGGCTTTTCCAGCTGAGATGAGGGCCGTCCAAGCCAGGAGTAGAGGTCACTCAGATAAATTGGCCAGGTTGGCTTTTAGCAGCTCCAGGGTCAAAGCCCATTCATCTTATTAGGCCCACGGATCCTTTTAGAGGCCTCAGCAGTCGGATTAGACAATAGAGCAGCGGCGGGGCATTAGATGACAGACCATTTGGCAAATAGGTTAGAGCAGTTTCCACCTATTGTCTTTTTCAATATGGCCCGCAGGAGCTGTCCGACCGCATGGCAGCTCCAAAGGTTGTCAGGAGCTGAAGGAGAGATTTGCTACGAATAGAAAAAGGGTTTTTGATTGTCAGTACATCGACTTTACCATTCAACAGCAGCACAGCAACATTATAGCATACTGTGTGCTATCTATTGTATCTGTTGTCCAAGTCCACTCTGCATCCTTTGTTTGTTCTTTGTTCGATATTAAAGATGCATTCTACCTGCAGCTACAAATCAATTGGGAAAGTAAAAGCATTCTGCCAGCTCAACTTGTGCTTTAAGATGAGGCCCATATCTGAGTGAAATCCCATTATTAGAACGTGCGTGTTTCATGTTTTTCTTGTTGCTATTTGGCACAGGGTTTTCTACAATACAGCAATTAGTCAGTCATCTTCTCTGTGTAGTCTGACAGTTTCAGAAAACAAATGATGGGTGTTGGCAATTGCTATTCTGTCATTGTTGAAAATTCACTACAAAAATGTTCTCCCAGTGAACTTGTTTTTGTCTCATCTACTAAATATTCTTTTTTTGTGTTGTATCAAGTTTGTGTTAATCAACTTTTTGAGCTTTTTTGCTCAAAAATGTCAAAAATTGTTTTATATTTTGTCCTGCAGAGGGCGTCAGACACCCTGTTCAAGTTTTGTAAGTGAAAATGTTAACGCAGACACTGATATCAAGCATGTTTTTAATACCATTGTTTAAAGGTGAATTGCACAACTTTTCTAGTGGTGGATCTGTCTCCTGCTTGCCTTCATGGAAATGTTACTGCTTTGTCTAGAATGTTCCACAGAGATTAAATCTATCTATCACAAGGGAGAGCATACATTACAGGTTAGATCTGTGGAGAGGCAGCCCTGTCCACAGAGAGAATTGGCATTTTTGAGCAGTAGAAACATCTGTAATGGATAAATGCTGGATAGATGTGTTTAATGTCATACCACAGAAAAGTTGAGCAATACACCTTTATGTTTTCTAATGCAAAATATACATAGGTGCCCAAAAACGTAACAAGTCACAACTGGGGGTGAGTCGTGGTGGCACCGTGGCTAATGTTTGCTTCATAATAACCCTGGTAGACTTACTTATTTTAGTGGCGTCTCAACAAAACTGTCTAATCTAAGGCCTCTAATCTCGTCCTCATAGTTCATGGAATGCCTCTTTCAGTTGTGTGGATGCACTGAACATAATCATTTCCCATTATGCTGCATCACAACTTTTGTCGCTATCTTGCCGATGCTAATGTGAATGGCTTTGATGAGCACATACTTCTTGATGACATTGCTGCTTCACAGAAACACTCAGACCAAATATGAGTGTTTCTCGTTGTGAATTTCATCAGTTTTTTTTGTTTTGTTTTTTCATTCAACAGAGGGCATCCTAAAAACATTCAAAAGTCGCCTTGGTTCCACATTTACCACACATACACACTAGGGCTGCACAATATATCGCAAACATATCAAATTGTCAACTCAATTATGAAATAAAATGTCCATATTCCTGTCTTTGCTCAAATGTTAATGGAGTTAGACGTGTTTGATTACATTATGAATGAAAATTGTACTTTTTTATACATAAATCGCAAATTTAACCATTAACCTTGCAGCACTTCTCAGAAAAATCACATTTCGATTTTAAAAAATTAATAAATAATGACACTAGCAACCGTGCAACTGAAGGTGATTCTTTTGACTTTGCATTTCTTGGTGCTGTGAAGCCTGTAATTCTCTCATCAATAAAATAAAGTGATATACAAACAGGAATGTCAGGAACAATTTGTCCTGTGTTTTTATGTTCATAGCATAGTGTTGTTGATTCTAAAGAAAATGCAAATGTTTTAGTATTGATTAGTGTGCGGGTATCATTTTTTGACAACCCTATCGTGTTTCTAAAAGTGAAACTGTCCAAACTTCTTAAATCAATTTGTCTGTAAGCAAATACACTGATCCATCCAAGCTTGAAATGTTAGAGTTTGTAAATGTTAGTAGTAGAAAAGTAGTTGCATTTCACAGGTAGTTGTCGATATAAAGACAGTGGACTAGCTTGTCAAATATGTGTTCTCTAATAACATTTACTGCACACCATCCAAATCTTTCACTCCTCACTACGCCACTCCTTTTACCTCAGCCAAAGTTAATACAATGTTGAAGAAAACCAAACATTGCTTCAAAATGACACACTCCCAGAACTTCAGTAATTGGCTGCCCACCCTCCCCTCTGCTCCTTAGACTATTGTTGAAAGAAAAGTGGCTCAGCTCTCATTTAAACCCAGCCTTTGACGCTCTCACTGCACTTACCAAAATCACTGAATTACAATGACATTCTTCACTATAATGGTTATATAGTCATTTTTTTCCATCTTCTTGCCTTCTTGTGTCGCTGTATAGGTAATTGCAAATTAATTATAATATGTCTGTGATTTAAGTCAATTTGGTTAACAATTCCCCATCTTTACCAATCTTCCATCACAATAGACTTTCCCATTTGTAGCCAATCAGAGCTCGTCCAGTCTTTATCAAACATTTTCTGTCACATAGATGGACTTTAATGATCCCAACTACCTGCCCATTTACGGCCCGCGGCTGACCCTCTCCCCGTAGTCCTTTGTTTTCGTTCTTCTGAAGCTGCTTGTTTTCCAATCACTCCAATCCGCACTAAGGGACAGTCGGCGTCTCCGGGACTTTTTCGTGGAGTTCTGCCGTCGAAAGAAGTATGAGGATGACATTTGGGACTTCATTAAAACAGCTTGAGAGAGAATTTTTCTTCCACCCTCCGCTGCATGACACAATATATTTACTAGCGCAAAAGAATATTACTCACAAATAATCCACCGCCTCGCGCAAGACCCATTTTGCATGTTGGATAAAGTGCTCTCTACGTGACTGATGATTTGCCATACTACATATTAAATCATCTTGTCATGCTGTCCGGGTATATCGCCTTCCCATAGCACATGCCATTCATTGTCATTTATGTTGGCGTGTCGCGTATTAAGCCGTGTAGCATGCTTGGATTACATGGAAATGGCTGGGATGATGGCTATATGGAATATGATAAGGTTATCTGTGGTCAGGATGAAAATGTAAAGGGATACGAAATCAAGACAATTTGTTCTCCTTTTTTGGGCACATCTTCCTCTTTAATGTTTCATCAAACTCATTTATTTTGGATGACGAGACGGTCCCTTTGCTAGCGCAGCATTTAGTCGCAACACTTGTGCTCCGAGATAAAAGAAGTTCGTTGTGCACCTTAGCCAAGTGAAGTGGAAACTGCCTTTGTGCAGTTCACACTCGCCCTATTGTTGTGCTTCTGGTCTCATTTCTCAAAAGTTTGCAAATTGAAATAGAGCAGCTACTTACCAGGAGTCGTTAAATATGCTGATAAGTGGAGTGGAAGAGGTGGGCAACTTTCTCTGGTCAGACTATAAACGTCAATGGATTTAAGTGCAGGCAAGATAAAGTAACATATGAGGTAACTAAACTGTAGGCCTTGTCTATCTGCATTCTCAGTTGGTGGATTGTTGCACCATAATCTGGCTGCTTCTTTTTTATAAACCCTCTGTTGTTGCTTGTGCCTAAAGGATCAATGAAAAAAAAAATCATCTCATGTTCATGTATCAACATTCACTGTACGAGACATGGACTCTATACAGGTTCATTTGAGCTTGTAAATGTAATTTGAACTTCCTTGATTTACATACATTTGTTTCTATTCAATTTACTGCTTGAAATTTACACATAGGCACAATATACCACAAGGAGTAACCGGCTCAGTATGGTAACCACTCAGCCAATCATATCCCTTTATCTGCACCGACACATGGTTTGTGGAATGTCACATTGATGCGGACGTGGGGCCAAGGTGCCTTATTCAAAACAATCAACAAGTCGTTCAGGACTAACACGGTCTTCACTCGCTCTAATACAAATGAGCAGGTAAATATTAGGTTAGATTGTTTGCCTTGCATATCACAGAAGCGAGAATAATAACTCAACCTAGTATTTCTGTACTAAGGTCACATCTGTCTTATTGGTTTACTTCATTCCTGTTCACTCTGGCGGAGAACAAATTCAATTGATATAAAGTGCTGGCGATAGCGAGCAGTCTGGCAGTTCAGGCTACTATTGAAGCATGGGCTATATTTACTGTTGCAGAGCTCTACCATAGCTTCCAATAAACCCTTGACTTGAGTAGGCTGTGTCTCATTTTATCATCTACTTTCTTCTCTCCCACATATCTGAAGCGTGTACCTACAGGGAGCTCTGTATACATTTGGTTTGTAGATGTTAGCGTTACATGCACCAGGTGGTGGCTGACACCTAAATGAGTAATGTGTGTGGTGGAGGGAAACTCAGTCAGGGGAGAGCCATTCCCTGGACTCTCCATTAATATCACAGTCCAGTCTTTCAGGGGATGCTGCTGACATTTTGCTCTCTGTGTAATAGAGACCTAACCTTTAAGCACTGCAATGGAGAAGTCATTTTTCATAATCCGATGTCCATGTTGGGCCTATTTCCCAACTAGTGCTTCTTTGCATTTCTCCTCATTTCCCTTTTTTGGGTGGCTGCTGATCAATGTCCAGTAATCAGATAAGCTATTGAGAGCAAATGTGCAGGAAATAAAAAAAAAAAAACCCTCAAAATGAAAAGTTCATAAATTAAGTTAAACACTATAATCCAGGATTTGTTTATTTTATAATTTTATTATTATTTCTCTAAAAAATCATCTTAGGAAAGGCGTGTTTATCTTTATTTTGTTTTAATATCAGCCTGGTATTTACATCTGTTTTGCATGTTTACAGAATTACTAGTCAGTAGAAGGAATTAGCATAATGATGACTTAAGCGAAAGTTAGTAATTCTCAATAAATAGCTCACATGCAGAATATTTAGCTAACTAACTAACAACATTTTGAAACTGTTGTCAAAGGAAAAATGTATTGTTGTTTTAGAGCAGAAGTAATTTCCTTTGAGGAAATATTTTAGATTTTCTTGTATTAAGGTATTGTTTCAGTATTTTAAACATCTGTCCCAGTGACTCTAACATAAGGTTGATTAGCCAGTGATGAGGCACTGGGCTCCACTACATAGTACAGAACTTTTATTTTATTGGAACTTAAGCCATGTAAAATAGTCTAGTTGTTAAATGTGACCACGACTGCATTGGAATTAGGATGCTGCTTGTCTTGTGTTGTGTAAGCTTCGAGGTCTGCATTTGACCCATCCTTCAGTACCGGTAATCTATCAGGAGCAGTAGGTGCGACAGTGCAGCATCCAGGGATTCATCTCCAGACCTTAGCCAAAGGATTTTACCTATTGTGCATATTTTGGGCTTTATGTTATTGAATGTTGTAGAACCACGCAGCAGTGAGGATACAAATTCCAGAAGAGATTTGTGTATTGGTGCAACAGAGCTCCTTATGCATTGTAGTGCCACAAGGTTGTTTGCAGACACATCCTGGCACACGCCGCATGGTTAAATCCATTCAAAACAATCCAAAACCAAAGTTACACATTCTCCAGTCCACCCAAGTGAACCCAAAATGATGTGGGTGTGTGCCAGGCCAGGGCTGATGACTTGGATGGACGATCAGAGCGCACATTTTGTTGTGTCCAAGTCCGGCCTTAATTCCTCAAATCCTGACTCAAGTCTTAAGCCGCCATAAGAAAAGCAGCAGATCCCCGGTGGCCCCCTTGAAGCCGAGCGGGCTGAAGGAAAGTCATTGTTTCAGCAGCCGGTAATGATGATTAGCCACAATCTGGGGGATCGAGCGTCCATCGGTCAAACGCGCCGACACCCTCAAAGGCGAGAGATGGCCCACTGTCCCGGTCGCGCATACTGAGCAGATTGATTGTTTTTTCTGAAGAGACTTAGCCTGGATCTTTGAAGTGTGCGCAGTAATAATGTGGACATGCAATGGGACGCAAGCCACTCCAAAGTTCAAAAGCAACAACTCGTACATATTTGATTAAAAATGACGTAAAGTCAGTTTATTGTTTGATGTAGTCCAGTGCTATGTAAATTATCTTTCTAATCTGATTAGCAGCTTCTTTGATATTGGATTTCTTTGTGTTTAAAGCACTTATTGGGATAAAACATAATTGATAGTTATATTTTGGATTGACTGACAATAGACAGATCGTGAGTAAGATTCTTCAAAACATGATATTGTCCTAACACTTATAAGAAGAGGTAACATCACTAAAATCATCTGGCAACTAGAAAGAGGTTGGCCTATTTAGTTCAAAGTTAACCTTTTTTTCTTTCTTTCTTTTTTTGTGGTGGTGTTATATGTTCACCAGAGATAAATACAATTGGCATCAGCACAATATTTATAATTATTTAGGGTGTATTTTTCCTGTCTCCGTTATCAGAATTTCTGGCTCTAGGACTATATAATGATATGCCTCTGATATGATAAACATTGCTGATGGGGAAAAAAAAGTATTCTATCATTCCTAAAAAAAAACAAAACCCTGTGCAGTTAACTTTTTAAAAAGCTGTGACTGAAGTATTCCCATTTTACCAGAGGCTATGTATGATCATAATGTTATAATTGGATAGCTCATTTATTTCACTTATGTCTAACTGGAGGTCTCCACGCTCAAAATGAATTTTGCATGCAAAGCTACCTTTGGCGTGACTGATGATTCTCACGGAGCTCTCAGGTTGCTGTGTCTCCACGCTTTGACCATCGGCTACAGAAACGTCCTATTTGAGTCAGACAATATTACATTAGATTTGTGTAATTAAAGCCAAATCTAAATGATTCCAATTCGAGAGGGACCTACTGGCACCACAGTATGAGAGGATTCCACTCATTTGCACCGACTTTACTGGAAATAGCATTTATTATAGAAACAATGATAGAATCCAGTAAATCAGGGAAAAGTATAGGGTGTAGTGTTGCCATCAATAATAGATTGGAAACAAGTCGGCACTGATGGAACCTGAGGCCCTTGCTTTGTGGAGGTCTTAGTGCCGTAGCGGTGCGTGTGAATAATGCATGGTCCCAGATAGACCGCGGCTCCCTCTCCGGCCCTGCTCGGCTGGCAGGGCAGTGATTGGCTGTGCCTGGAGGGCAGTGCAGGAGATGGGAAATCACCTGCCCCATTTAGCCATGCTGTGCTAGCTGCTCCAACGCCCCACTGCGCAGACCTTTGTGTCTGCTCTGCCACTTCACATTAGGACCCCCCCTAACTTTAGCTTAGGATGCGGCGGCACACGGCTGTCATTTGGACATGTATTATCACCCCAGACTTGCTCCAGAGGTAGAGCCGCTGCACAGCTGCACCCCGTACAATTGTGATTTTTATACTTTTTACTGAGAACAATTTTGGAGTTAACACAACATGAGGCCAGTATGAAAGAGAGAAAATTGTAAATTTAATGTTGCTTTCTCCTCATGACACAGAAATCAGCCTGCTAGTTTCATATAGTCTATGGAAAATATTTAATCTTTGAAATATTTACAGAATTTAGTCTTACACTGTATTACTTAACTTTAGTGCTAACTCAAAAAAGATCAGTTGAAAAATTATATAAGTATTAATATCCAAAAGATTAGATCAGGTGTAGATTGCTTACCTTGCACAGCCAGATGAATTCCTGTGATATTTATGAGTTTACAAACTCAGGAGAATCCATCTTATAGACAACCGCTCCTGCTGTTGTATTTTCCACCAAGACTGGACCAATCACAGTGAAGCATTGTGGTTTGTTTGGAAGCCAAAGGCAAAGTGAACCAATGCAAACATGGCGATGCCAGTGGACCTACTTTGACCCTTTTTTAGTAGAACAGATATATTACTTTTGAAAAATGCTTTTATTATTAGATGTGCTTTTATTTCAAATGGATTTAGCAAAAATTAGATTTCACCACAATATGAAATATTTTCACAGCCCTGTGGATCACACAGCATCGTCTCCAAAATGTCGGAATGCGGCTGCATGTCCAATTGAAGTGAACAAGTGTGTCTTCATGCTTCTCACCATTCTCTCTTCAGCAGCGGGCATTGTGATTGGCAGTCATGTGCTTTTGCATATCTGCCACCAATCTGCTTGCCGTTCCTTCCTCGACGTTCCCCACCTCCCCTCTCCGAGGCACCACCTCCGCCTTTTCTCTGCCTTTGAAATATTGTTTTCTTCTCCTTGCTATTTTTCATTCGCACCCTACCGTATGCCGCTGATGTGGCAAGTGTCCGCCACATTGTGAATGAAGCAACCCTGAGAACCGACCGGGCTCTCAGCGTCCTCTCACCCAGGGGTCTCGGTGGGGAGTCCACGGAAAGCTGGGCACCCAGTCCAGCCCCCCTGTGGAGCAAGAGCCTGGATGCACCACTGCATAATCCATATTCTAAAGGCCAGCTGGACTGAGACCATGGAGCACAAGGCAAAAGACCTGCTGCTCCCGCCCACCTCCGACTCTCAAGTACTCCAGACAGCTCTGGCATGTCACAACTCAAAGCACGCTCAATAACCGTCATTAAGCAACAGCTCTTTACTTGAAATAGGAGTCCATTTTCCTGTTAGGCTGAAGAATTAACTATATTATGTGGAGAAGATCTTGGCCTGCTTCCCATATTGTTTACTGGAGTGAAATTTACTACAGTGCTTTTGCCAGTGTGGAAGCCATTTTCCCTCCGCCTTGCCTCCCGCCTTCTTTGTTTGTTCGAGTGGAAATGAGCTACTTGGCTCTAGGTGGCTTTTGGAGTAATCCTTCTTCCTTCTTTGACAGTGGATGGATAAACATAGACGGGTGACTGTCAAAAGGCAGGTATTCAGATGGATATTTGTTCCTCAAGCCAAACCTAACCCATCTATTCATTTTCTGCAGCTTTCACTGGCCCAATTCATATGCATTTCTAACCAGCACATTTGGTATTGCACATTGTCCTGCTTTTTAGACACATTATTATACGCTGTTTTGAGCTTGCAAAGTATTAGGTATTGTTATAATTTTACTAGCAATAGAGCAAGTAATATATTTTAAAGTGATATAGAGCACCGTAATTATAACTGACCTACAAAGAAAGCATGACTTATGTATAGACTGTGATAGGCAGTCTTGGGAATAATATAGTATTGTTTCTGATGTCACTATTTAATG
>KN515790.1:3039-22665 GCA_000787155.1 Scartelaos histophorus
AGGCAGTAGATTGCGCAGTCATCTCCACGAGGAGTAATATGACAACCCGATCAACAGCACAAACTACTACCTCAGCCCGCGCCCGGCTCTTTGGTTCTGTAAAGTGCACACGAGTCCTTCTGGATCATGCAGGTCCACCCGTGCGTAAAAGCGCACGGGAATGGCGTGCGCGTAAAACGTGGCCGCTGCAAGACGAGACAAAACCCCACCCAAAGCGTGTGAATGAGGAAGAAAACACCTCGTGGAATCCACCTATGGCACGTTCATCCCCACAGAAGATCGTTTCCTCAAATGACCCCAGACACAATGGTTTGACAGCCAGACTTTGGCAGAATCCAATACGAGTACAGTAAAAAAGTAAAAGCGACCTGGAAGCCCCAAAACAACAATTTGAACATGCACATACAATAAAATAAAATAAAAAATATGCAATGCCCTAAGGTGACACTGATGAGATTTGCATATCTTAAATGTCCATCACATTAATTTTGATTTACAAATGCAAAAATGTTAAACAATCGAACCAGATGGTCACACGATAAATCCACTACATTCTGACACAGATTTTACCCCTAAACGTAACGAGTGGAGCTGAAATCCACGCGCCCTCGTGCAGCGTTCACCTTGCAGCTCAACTGCAGCAGACTATTTTATAATCTATTGTTGTCTCTGCCCCGCTCTGCACCGACTGCTTCAAACTTCTGCCTTTCCAAATTGGTGCCATCAGGACGAACCAGACCGAACCAAAAATATCCAGTGCGGAGACACGTACGCGTAAGCATTCCAGTCCAGTTCTCTGCGCGGGTAAAGAGAGCCAGGAAGGTGTGGAGAATGAGTGGATGTGGCGGAGCAGCGTGGATAAAATTCGCGGGGAACGTCAGGACGGGGGTGGGTAGAGCCAGAGCTGGGCCAAAAGTGAAGATGCGCCACTCTGAAGGAGAAAGAGCGCAAAGGAAGGAGCGGAGCGCGCGCGCCACCACGCGGTAGGTTTAGAAAATAAACATCTCAGATTTATAAACTATCATGAGTATGATCCTTGGGTTACAGAAGGATGAACGTCCAGCTCCGTGGCCACAGTAATTAACAATTCAAAACAAAATATTCATATCTAATAATTTACTGAAATCCTCGTTAAAAGCTCCACATATAAAACAGGAACCTGAAACAAATGAACATTAACTCTGTAAACTATAAGCTGTCAAAATTATTACCGGAAGATTTCAGTGTAGCCAGACTATTATAAAGTGTATGAGCCACACAAATCCTTCTCACTTAGACAAGAGGAATGTGTTAGAAACGTGCATAATATCACCTGCCAGTCGTGCCAGTGGAAGTATAAACCATGTCATTGTGAAAGGTCTTATTATAGCTCCATGGCTGTGGCGCACGGACACTTGGCTTCATGGCTTCATGTGTTTCAGAGCGAGTGAGCCGCTGTCTCTGCACGCGCTCTCTGCACGCGCACTCTGCGCCTCCTTCCATTGGTCAGCGGGGGGGCGCCCAGGGGAACCTCCCAGCTGTGCACAGACTGGAACCTCACAACTCACAGAGAACACCGTGTTCCAGCCGCACGCTGCTGCTGCTGCTGCTGCTGCTGCTGCTTCCACTGCGCTCCCGTCAGACTCTGGGGCTGGACTAAGTCTTCCACAGGTTTTAACAAAACCTGACAGGTCCTCATGACAAGGGCCCACTGTCCAGCATAAATACAGAATCTAAATACAGTATCAAGAATCAAGTATCGATTACAATAACACAGTTCAAATTCTTTATTGTCATATTAAAAATTTGATGTTTGTCTTGCTAGATATAATGTACTCATGGCAACAAGAAGTGACACACAGTGCCAGCAAAGCGTTACACAACTTTATTGAAGATTGTGTATAAATACACATGCACATCTCAAATGTAAACCCAAGTGAACTCAAGTGCAGCCGAACCTGGCAACCCCACTATGTCATGTCATGCACAAGGATGTCCGGAGATTTTTTACAAAAAAGTCCAAAAACAACAGAAGCATCCTTTTTGTTAAAAATATTACCTCCCTGACAAGAGCACAGGCAATGTGTGTATGTGTGTGGACTTGAGCCACACTTCCCTCAACATCTCAGGTCTTGTCGAAGGTTTAAATATGACTGTATTATTAAATGCTTACATATAAATAAATAAACTTTATCAAATGTGCACTCACAGAGTGAACTCTTATGTACAATATTGTATAAGCCTATAGTAGCAGTCACATGTCCCTCAGGATGGGGCGAGTCACCCCAAAGGCAGCGCAGCGGTGACAGAACATAGACTCATAAGCACCTGGGCTCATAAGCACAGGCTCAGTAAGGCATGATACACTTGGAATAGACCAGAACAGAGCCACAAACCTCCTTGGACAACAGATATGTCTCACACTGATGGCATAAAATAAATATTTCAACTGTATCATGCTCCTAAAGCACTGGACCTTTTGAGCAGACTCGCCCCAGAGGTCTCCCACTCACCGACTCCAATCCAAAACCCCATCTCCTCAAAGCTCAGGACCATTGTACATTTAACCCCATTCAGCAGTACCTAATAATTCATACAGCTAATATCAAAGGCAAGAGCACGTTCCCACCACATTCAAACACAACAGCAAGAGCCATTCAAGATTTCAAAGGCATGAACCACATCAATGGTTTACGGTCAGTGTTTCATTGAGGATACATTCTGGCCCTCTTGTGGATAAAACAATGACGAAGCAACAAGTAAGTCATACAACCATATATGGACATTCCTACACTGGTGTTTGGTGTTTGGTGTAAAGGTAGAGACCATGCAGGAAAGACAGCCTGATAGTGATGTGCAAAAATGTTTTCTAAAGACAACAGCTCTGAGATTAAGATTTAAGGCGAAGGTGATACAAATGTGAGACAATCCAACCCAATTTGTCACCAGTGTTCCTAATCTCAACAGTGCCTCTAAAAGGAGAAGAGAAGGGGAGCAGAGCCAATGGTAAAAGTTTAACAAAACTACAAGTTAAACCAAGAGGAAAGTTCCCAAATTATTATTAGAGCAAACATATAGCATGTTTTATGATTCTGTCAGGCTAGTTAAGACTATGAACACTGTCATAACCTGTAAAACTAAACGATAGTGTCCAAAAGGAAATGGGTTCCCACCCGTTTCAGTTACTGAACGCTGAGCAAACTATGAAAACTACTGTATTAACAGTAAAAGCAAGGTCTTAACTTATTTTAATGCACCTAAAAATGATAGCAGCAACAGCAGTGCAATGCTAAGACAATTTGACTGTTTGTCATATAGTTTTAGAGCCCACTTAAACTTGCTTTAAGAACATGTTATTACTGGCTTATTAAAAGGCATGTCCTATCCTTCTGTTGTGCGAGTGTGAATGAGGAACTCCACTAAGACAAGGTCTAATAATAATTGCAGTTTCACTGGCAAAAAGACATAAAACATGGATGGTTGCCGATTGTGCAAGTTCAAAATATCTTAGCCCACCATGAAAACCCATCAGGATTCAGTGTTTAAAATATATACATATTTTAAATGATAATAAAATGATATAACAATTCATTGCTCTCAAACTTGTATATAAAACATTGAACACAAAAGCATCCGAGAGCCACACTAAATCTGATAAATCTCCAAATAATATTAATAATAAGAATATCCCTGGTGTTGTTCAGCACAAGCAAAACCTAAACAAATGGATGTGGTCTTACACTCACACATTTCACACAGTGATCCAACCACAGAGGAGGGCCCTGATTCATTAGTGTCATGTACCCTGACCAATCAGCATTCGTCCCACAGAGGCTCTGCTCCCACAGCAGCCAATCACAGGCCGCGGCGTGGGACCCCATGGCGCCTGCTGCTGCCATGCTGTGTCCATATGGCTTTAGATGGAAGAGTCCAGTCTCTCTTCCCGTGTATGTAGTCTCTCAGTTGATTTTCATGTTGACATCTCGATTAGGCATCTCCTCTTCGTCCTCCTCCTCTTCCTCATCGTCCGCCTGCTGGTCATTGTCATTGCTGCTATTGCGGTTCTCGTTCAAGTCTTCTTCGTCACTTTGCGCCGTGGCAGCAGAGGACAGTGCCCCCTTAGGAGCAGGTGGGGATACACTCTTCCGCAGTCTGTCTCCACAGTCTCCACAGTCTCCAGGGTCTCCGGGGTCTCCATTGTTGGCGTCCTCTTCCTCTCCCTCCTCTTCCTCCTCCTCTTCCTCCTCCTCCTCTTCTCGATCCAGAGCAAAGTACCCTGTGCCTTTCACCGTGTCCTGGCGTTGGTAGAACAAGACATATCCTGCTTTGGACTGCAAAGACAAAAAAGACACACAAACAAAAAAAGTATCAGACGTGTGAATCGCATTTACACTTTGTGCTAGTTATGACTGCCAAGCAACAAGCTCTGCAAAAGTGTAAAATTCAGCCCCATAAACAATATCTAATACAATAACTATTGTCAAAACGTCTTAATGAGACTAAATTGATCTTTTTTCCTTTTAATATTCATATTCATCCATTATTCATAAATAATATGTGGTAATTACTGAACATAACTGCCGCACTACACACATGAAAACAAAATACCCACAAATGCAGTCTGAGTACAACAGTTGAGAAAGTAGCAGCACAGTGGGAGGCCTTTGAATATTCACACTTCCAGGCGATGTCATAATGATTCTCAAATGGCCGCGAGTGAACAAACAAACAGTGCAGCCTTTGATGCAGAAACACTGGGACGATGGGGTTATTTAAATAAGGACTCACCACTATTTGATCCTCACTGGCGGGCGATACGCTGCTGTCATCAAAGTTGTACCACTTTGAATCATCTTTGTTCATGGCATATGCAGTATCTTTAAAAAAAGGTATAATTTAGGTTAGAACAAATTCATTCAGCAAGGTACGTCATCTGACACATTATGGAAACACTTTATTTTGTAATTCAGCTGATACATTGTATTTGTGATGGGTACAATCTGACACACTGCAATTACCTGTAGGACACACTGACACACTGCAATTACCTGGGGTATTATATATTACACAATCCATTGCATAGTACTACAGAATTTAATGCCACATATAAAGATAAATTTACCAGGATTATTGATTGGTAATTTCTACTCAGCTATGCACACGTAAATGTTCTTGTAAAGTGGCTATATACTCATTAATTTATTTATGTTTATTTATTTTAATTAGCTCGTCAGATCATCTGTCTCAAAATAAACTATTATTGCAAGAGAAGACTCACAGTGGCCTCCACCCATCCCTCCATAGTGGTTGGACACAGCAATGAGGTCATAGACACAGGGCCCAGCATTCGGGTTTATGAGGAATTCGGACATGTCCAAATCTCTACAAACAACACACAAAAACAATTAGATCAAAAACAAAGTGCTGCACCAGCCGCACGCACAGATCTCTTGAACAAATGCAGGATTCACTCTTTGTGTAATTACACCAATCACCATTAGCTTAAATATATATCTCTAAATTACATAAAGCCACATGCAAACCAATGAATTAAGTGTTGATTGTTGTAAGAAGTCATATGATCTACAGGTTTGGCAAAGTAGTTACTGCACACCACACCATAACTGAATCATTTGGGGGACATAAAAATATGATTGTAAAATAAGTATGAAACAGACAGACATCAGCTTCCGTTTGAAATTTGGGAGAAATGTTAGGAAATCATCAGGAGATCATCAAGTGCACAAAAAACACTCAGCTTACATAACAATATGTGTTATGAATGTGTAGACTGAGGGAACTGCTGCTTGAGAGAAAAACTATTGTATTGTTTCGATTTGTCATTTTTGGACATACTTTAGCGGGAAGTCGACGAGAGAGTCCAGTTTGTCCCTCATATAACGACTGTAGGAAAACCGCTTTAGATGAACAACCAACACAGGAGGCAGAGACCAGAGATCAAGCTTTTTTGTGGCCTGCTGGTGCTGCTTACAATTGGGACAGTACCTGTAAATCAAACACATATTGTGGGTATAGAGGATTGTATAACATTGTGCAGCTCTCAGACAAGTTTATAGAGGACAATAATCTCTACCATGGATCATCTGCTCCCAGTTTCTCCTTTGTGGTAAAGAGTTCGATGCAGTCCTTTAGTTTGAAGAAGGCCTTTTTCTGTGGCTTATACTCCATGCTTTCATGCTTGTCAAAATCCTGCAGAAAAAACAAAAGAGTACAGGAGACAGGGTTCAGACTAGTTAATCTGTTAATTACAATTTCTTGATTTCTGAAATAATTGTCAACTAATTCTGAAACTTACAGATGGCAGCTTTAATGAAAAAATATATTCTGTATTTTCTTAAGTCTTATCTGAATATGTTTATCAAATAACCAATTAAATAATAATAAATCAAATAAAAAATAATATGGCCAAGGACATCCCATAGAGTACAATAAGATGTCAAAAGTAGCATGATACTACAAGCATCTATACGCTCACATAAGCGCTACATGAATGATATAGTCAAAGGCTTTACATCAACAGCAGTCTCATCAAAGTATTTCTTTTTCATCTCCGGTTCCCAATCCAAGGAAAGATAAGATCGATCTGTAAGAAGAATGACAATGCAACACCAATAAATATGTTGGTATTGGTATTTGCGTCAGTATTCATTCAAACATCAACTACTTATTCACACCTCACTGCAAAACATTACCTTATATGCCAAGTATGCTACTTACGTCTCTGTGTATAATTGAATAAAAACATTAAGGCTTTTTAATTTTTCAAATATTAATTTACCACTAAGTCGAAGATGGCCATCATCAAATCGTATCTGCCTGGTGTCATCCTTTATTAGAGTGAAGTCTGTTTTGCCCATGTTATTGAACTGGAATGTAAAAAGTCTCTTTCGATTGTGTCCAGTGGTCTGCTGCCCCTTTGTGGAGTTCTGTTGACCGACCATCCCATTCTCCAACTCATTGTCTCCCGCGACCGAGTCCTCTGATTGGCTGTTGTCATTTTCAGAGGGCAGCTCCTGATCCTGGCTCGACTCGTCATCTTGTTCATCGGTCTCCATCTCACCTAGAATTGTCAGTAATACATTGTGCTATAAACAATGTCAACAAATAGCTTGTCAACATAAATTTAAGGACACCTTAATAAAAATTAATGCATGTTTGCAAGCTTGTATTGTGCATTACACGTTTGGAAAAAGCCTTTTGAAGTTGTACACTGATCACATTATTCATTCACTGCAGTAATCTCTGCTTGCAGCCACAGCTGTCCTGAGGCAGACTGACAGAAGTAAGACAAATCTGCGCTATTGGCTTCTCTGACCACCCACTTACCACTAATAAATTTCAGCAGAATGCAATCGTTTTTACAGCCAATTTAGTTTGAAAGAAAAAATATATACATTACTTATGCACATACTTGGTGAGCCCTCTTCCAACACTCCATTAGTTGCATTGGTTGCATTCCCGTTGACTGCGTGTTGTTTTGAGGGTTGCGTTTCTTCACAGTCTTCCTCCTCTTCTTCCTCCTCCACCGAAGATCGCACAAACCGGCTGCAAAGAGAAAACCATTTACTTTAATAGGACCCATTAGAGTCTCTTTAATGGAGTCTGTGATTGCTTCCTGATAGCTTGCCAAAAATATGGTAGATACTAGACAACACTTCTAAGTCATCATAAAAAGTGAAACAATTGGGCAAAGGCATTTAAAAACAAGTTGCTACCAGAGGCGCAGGAGCAGCATGTTGTAGAGCTTGTCCTCACTGAGCGTTCTTGGGACAGCGAGGAGAAACGGCTGTCCAAACAAAGGCGTGCTGGTGTGGTTATAGCCCGACTGCTTGTACTTCTCTCGCAAGTGCACTGGGATCACCACATGATCCGTGTCTTCCACCCGGTTCACTGTGATTTCAAACCTAAATCACAACATTAATTCATTTAAGAGAGGATAAGTTATGTTTCTTTGATGGTAAATTTTCATTGGGATGCAAGAGGTAAGAAAAAAAATCCAATTTGCATGTTATTCACCTATTAGTGAGTAATTATATTTATTGATTAAAACCCTCGTGTTGTCCTCGGGTCAAAATGACACACCACTGAGTGCAGGTGAAAAGGGAAAACTCAAGTATTCACACATTTGGGGTGAATGTTTCTTCAAGCAACATAACATTTGGTGTTTAAAACTCAATTAAACTGCTTATACTGTGGATTTAGTGAAGACGGGTCATTTTGACAGGGAGGACACGGGGTGTATACAGAATAAAAGGGTTGTGGAGTCAAACTCCATGTCAAAATCACATGGAATATGTTCTTAATTTAAAGTAATTAAAAGACTGTTTAAATACATGTGATTTTGTGATAAACACATTTTACATGCCATCAAAGAGTATCCAACGTCACATTGAACATATTTCAGTTGCAATAATCTCATCTCTGGGCTTTACCAATATGGAAGTAACATTTTCTACACAGGGCAGATTAAATGATTGAGAGGATTGTCGTATAGAAATATGATTAATGAATTTAAAAGAGACACAGGTCACTTACACATAGATGTCATCTCTATCCATGATACTGCTTAGGTTTTCATTTGTGGCAAATATGCGGTGAAAGCGATGATTGTAGATATCTGTTACAATCATCTGAGGCATAGAATATAAATATATTTAACTTAATTTAATTGACAATTAATACACACTAGACTTTATAATAATTGAATATAAATAAAACAGAATACCTTTTCAGCAGGCACTCCAGACAGGGTTGAAAGAGAGGTACAAAGGTCAGAGATGTATCCCACTTTTGGCACGGTCAACTTATACTGAAAACAGTGTTTACAGTTATTAATGCATTTACCACACACACATACTTCCAGATATGGACATCCATGTTACCTGTGTGGGTTTGGCCAGAGGGTCCAGTCGAACCAGATAAACCTCTATAGTGCGTTCCTTTTTCATAGGCAATGGTAAAGTCAAGTAGCAGAAGGGGTCAAAGGTGACAGAGACTTTTGAACAAACAGGACACACCAAAGTGGATTTGAAAAGTCCATGAAATATGTCCACTATAATAGAGTCATTTCTCTTGATGTGGTTTTCCCACGCCTCCTCAGCAACAACCTGCAACAGTTAAAAATATTAAATAGTCAAACTACACAGAAATGAAATTAAAAATGAAAAACCTAGTATATTTTGTTCTGTTTTTACCTTATCAGGTCTACCATTGGCATCTTTGAGTTGTATGTAGGGTTTCTTCCTGATACGGTTTAAGTCTTCGTGAAGACCATCAAGAAGAAAAGCCAGCAGCTCGTGGGAGTCCTGCTGTTGGTAGCCGGAAAACTGTGGGGCGAAGCGTCCCACTTGTGTCTGAAGAGAAGATAAACGAAAATGGAGTTTTATACAACAAAATGTCTCAACATAATAAGAGGAAATGCTGGTTAATAAAAGTACCTTGAAAGGCCTTGGTGTGACATAGCTGTATTTGCCTGACCACAGCTGTTTGATCATCTCGGCATATGAGCGTGCGATCTCTCCCTTCATGCCCAGTGGATTGTCCTCATTCAATTCATCCACGTACTTATCTCGAAGGAAATATTCTGTCAGCGGCTGGATATTGCTTAAACACTAAAAGAGTAAAAACATTGAACATGGTCATTAGATAAAAATATAAAAATCAAAAAGCTATGAAAAATCAGTCAGTCTTTTCCCTTACGTGACATACTATATAATATGAATTGGAAAGAAAAAGTAAAATGTAAAACTATTTACTTGCACAGCAGAGTTCATGAAGCAGGTGTTGCCCAAGTTGGAGAGCCCACAGAGGCCAGAGCGTTCACTTTGTCTGGTCTGGTCGGAGTAATCATAACTGTTGCTGTACGGGTGATAGGACGGGAGGCTATAGCTCGAGTTTTTCACACTAGAAAGAACACAGTCAAAACAACAACATTACTACTTTTCAGATTCTAGTAAAGTAGCAAAGTATTTAATATGTAATTTGGCTAATGCAAGCACTCAAATTCACAGCTTCTTGTAAAAACAAACAAAGCATGATATCCCATAGTGAGCAGCAGACCTCTGGGAGTGTGGTACAGTGCTGTTGCTTGTGGCTGGCTCCCATTGGTCGATAGAAACCGCTGTGATGGCAGAGGGGGCAGTGGGCTCACAGCTCAGCACACGCTCCACTCTCCTGTTATCCAGTTCCACTGCCTCCGGCCTCAGGCACCACCAGCAGCACAGGAGCATGACATCTCAGCCCCACCCCGGCCCCCGCCCAAATCATGTCCTCATAAAAAGACCCAAAAGCAACGTGGACAGGAGCCAAAGTGTGCGCAGGCTATAGTTCAAATGTTGGTGAAGTAAGTCCAGGTGGAGCTCTGCTGTTGCTTCAAGTTAGGACAGCCAAGCACAGAGAAGGTCCAGTCCCAGAAGAAGACATATTTTTAGGCCTCAGGTTGACTTTGCAACACAGAGCTTAACAGATGCTGGACAAATACTGACCTAACCGAACTACCTCTCTCCATCTCGAGTTAACTCCCTAGTTCACCTCTGCCCCTGTCTCCTTCCTGTTTCAGTCCTGTCCTCACTCTTCGCTGCATCCCAGTGTCCGGCACCGTCCCGTCCTCTGGTCCTCCTCCTTATGGCCCTGCCTGCTGCTCTCTGCTGCTCTACGGCTACAAGCGGATATTTATAGCAGCATCAGCAGCAGTAAGGATGCTCAAGACTACGCGACCAAAGCTAGAGGTGCACCGAAAGCGAGAGGGAGGAGAGAGGCGGGAGGGGGGAGGGGTGGACAGTACAGGGGGGCTGACAGAAGAGAAATGAGGTGGGGACGGAAAGAGCAGCTGATTCACTGCATACAGCTGAATCTGCAGTATCCACGGGCCTTACTCACGCATTCTCTCATCTACATTCATATTATTCATCTAACAACATATATGCCTCTCAAATTTGTATCATGTTTCTTATTAGCCTGCCAAGCTACATCCTCTTATTTCTCTAGTGGCATGCACAAGAACGCTCCGCTTTTTATGTTCACCTTCTGTAGGAGGGCTTTTAACAGGCTTAAATAAATAATAGTGACCTTGAAATTGCACAGCTTTCATCAGAGCGATTACATATGGGCAGAGGCAGCAGCAGATCAGATATTCTGAAGGTCAGTGCTGAACGTGTGCATTGCAATGAGCTTTGTAGGAGACAAGGAGTAGAAAGGGGAGAGGGAGGGAGAGACACAGGGAAACAAGCCCTGCCTGCGTGAATAAAAGAGGAAGTAGTTGTAACCAAAAGCACGCCTTTTTAAAACCCAAGTGGCTCCATGCCGCAAAAGCAAAAAGACAAGTGTTATGTAACGCAGAGACAATTTGTTTGGAAGGCGGGCCATGCATAATTAAGAAAAAGGTGGTAGTGACACCACAGAATCAAGGACAAGTCTGTCTGTGGATGAGAGTTAAATTAAATTAACCAAGTCTCAGTCCAGTTACCATCATAATGCAAAACTGTGAAATGACAATGTGCAAACAGAATGCTGCTCAAAGATTACTGATGAAGAAGAAATGGGCCGTGGCTCTATCACTATAGATTTTTCTTGTGGCTCTGTTTGTGGCTCTGCTTGTGGCTATTATTTGTGCATTCCGGCAGTGCACTCTAATGCTACATCTAAAAACACACACACACACAGAGTAGCATGCAGTAAATCACACCCATTATGAGGAGGCAGGGTCAGAAAAGGCGACCACAGCAAAAGCTCCACGCTCCTCAGTCAGCAGCACAGGGCTGTGAGAGCCTCCAGGTGTCACCCACTCAACAATAATCATCCATTTAGATTACCTGCATTAACAATTTATTGGAGGAGCAATCTTGGAACACAAATATAAATGCCACACTTTAAACTGTGATTGCATTCAATTTGAAACAAACTATCAGATTTACCCAGCCATCATAGCTGAAGAGCAGACACCAGGAGGCTGTTATCTACAGCCTTTTTCTAGAGAACTTTGCTGTCGCCCCTAGCCTGTAAACCCCACCCCTTTGTGCTACTGGCATTTATAGCTGAAACAGCACAATTAGGAGATTTCACACTGTAGAACAGCCAGAGATAAACACAAAATAAGGCATGATTAAGATGTAATAAATAGAATAACAGTAACTAAAATGACAGAATAACGAGCAGAGATATAGTAGTAATAAATAAGATGTCAGTGCTTAGCACGGGGAAGCAATGCAAAAAAAACAAAAACCAACAACTTTGTATCAAAAGTGAAAAAAACTGATCATATAAAAATAACAGCTGCAATGAACTGCAGAAAAATACTGTGAAACTTATTTTGATGCAAAATGTTGCCATGAGTATAAGTAATTTCTAGATCAGAGAAGTTGGCTCTTTGTGTTATAATGATTCCACAGTGAACCTGACAATCTACCATCTGGTTACTATTCATGTTTGACCTCTGGCTGTTGCTACAAAGCCCCGTCCCTTTACATATCAAACTACAACTAAGCCTTACTTCCTGCTGTTGAAGCTGCTGTTATGATTGTTTGTGAGAGATGAAGGCGAGATCTTTGGCAAAGCAGAGAGATTGGAAGCACCAGATGACCTTCAAAAAGATAAAGAATAGATTATGAGTTAGAGTTGAAAATAAGGAGCTCATCCAGGAGAAAAAAAAAAAATTGCAAGTGCCATTTAAATCAAAAAGATGAAATAAGTGAAGGGATATGTCAGCAACAAAAAGTCAAGCAAAGTGTGGGAAACTGCAATCAAGTCTTAAGAAGGAGCAAATGATCAGGAGCATTGGAGATAGCGCCATGTAGTGGTGCAATGTTGGGAGATGGAAAAGTAACTGCTTTGTGACAAGTGTGCCAATATACTGCCTAAATTGACTGTCTGTGTTATAGGTACAGATCATTTGTGTGTTCTAGGGTTTTGTTTACATTGCACTTGTATCACGATATTGTCTAGTATTGTGTCTGATTTTTGAGCAGCTTTTCTGTTCCAAAGAAATTTCTACTATGGGAGACCAATAAATTAAGTAACTAACAGATAAAGAACAACATATGATCCAAAGTCCTTATAATTAACATAACAGAATAAATGCCAAAAGACGCAGTATCGACTCACTTAGGTGCTGTTGAGCCTCGTGGCCACGTGCCATCTTCATTCTTCTGCTCTATGACAAGAACCTGTGAAGAAAACCATTTTTTTCACAAATGCTATGGTATTCTAATAACTTCAAAAAGGGATTCAAGAGGTTGGTTAATGGTTATATATGGGGACTTGAGCCTGGCTGAGGTTGAATGTTTGAAGGAGTGGGCAGAGAAAAGAGCATGTCTGTGGTTGAACATGGATCTCCACGTTACAGTAGACAGTTAAAAGATCAAGTAGATTTTAACACAATATAAAATACCCTTGAAATAATGACACCAAAAACTACTAGTAGTTCAGCACAGCACGGAAGTGGTGGTTGTCCGTATCACAGAAAGTAAATTAATTAAGCTTATAATGATATCATCAGTTCTGCTTACACTGCACAAATGTGTTTTCTGCAGTGTGCATGAAAATCATATCACAGTATTGGAACTTCATATCACTCCTAAAGCAAACAATATTTCATGACCAACATGATATGGTCGACTCTCAGTACTCCCATCCAGACTTCCTGTAGATGAATAAACTTAGATCTTCCCAAATACGTATATGGTAAAAGCAGCTCTTGCCAACTATGGTGCTGTCTGTATCTTATCATAAACATTTTATTAATATCAACCACAAACTAAGAAGAAAGACATATGCGTCGCTTCGTGACACTTTGAGGTGAAAGTGTGTTGGCAAGGTCAGCCAACCCTAGTTGACTTTGCACTATTAAAAAACTATTCTAAAATCTGCTTATCTGCCAAATAAAATGTGAATACAGTACAAGCAAAAAGAGTTTATTGAGAAGAAGATATAGCTGTGGGTAACAAATCAGCACGTTTCCTTTCCTTTTCGTTTCAGTTTTGTTGTTTTTGATGGCCTGACTCCCTTGTTCCCTGTGCTAAGTCACTTCCCCTTGTCAGTACAACACAGTCAGCATACATTTCACTAATGAAACTACTGCACATCGCATCAGGTTTGTCAAGTTGTAGTGTAATGTTTTGTATTGCATATTTATGAATGGCTGTGCAGGAGCATGGGTGATGTAGGCCTATGAGCCTTTTACAGGCTTGTTTGGCTAAACATAAGGATACAAATAGTGCTTGGGAGAGGTTACCAAATTACTCAAGCATTCATGGATGACCTATAAAACCACTTCAGGCATGGTTTTGGTAGAAAGCTCAAAAAGAAGATTTTCCATAATACCCCACCTTAAAATACAGTAACTCCTGACTAGCAGTTCCTTCAGCTCATAAAAGTGTTGTAAAATGTGTCAATAAACGTGCCTTGATTATAAAGATGATTATGAACAGCTGACAATCATGTGTGTGCTGAATCATTTATGATTTTGTCTAATGTAGGCCCAGCCATGGTATATGCACAGAGAGGAAGAAAAAATATGGTGAATATGATTTCTGAATTTTCTGATTCACTGTATTCAACAGTTACCGCTCTAGTCATTTCAACAAAAGCCACACACATTTTGATCCAGCTTACAAGAAGTGATTAAAATACCACACAACTTTCACGCATAGATTTGTAGTGCGTAATGTCAATATAGGAAGACATGTTTAGTCCAGCAATTGAATAACTATAATTTCCAAATAATGCCTAAAACTGTGCCCTCTATTGGTCAAAATTTGAAAAATGGCCTTCTTTGAGAAATATGCCAAAACAGACATGTCATAACATGACAGACATGTCTTTGAGTTTTTTTGTCCCCCCTCCACCCATTTCACACATAAATTGTTTTCTGACCTGTCCTTGGTAAAGCCCCGCGTCTTGAATGGTGCTGTCCGGTTTGTTGAGAGGCTCAAATGTGTTGCTCATGTACCTGTTCCAGAGCCGTGTCTCCTTCTCATCTGGGATACTGAACAGCTTTCTCATCTCTTTCTCAATCATATCTAGAAGGTACATCAAGAAAAACACTAAGTTAGGTTTATTTCATACATATACACTTTATGAGCTCCAGGTCATTATTAAGGTAAATATTATATTGCAAATTAGATTATAATAAATACAGAGAAAGGTGCCATTTAAAAAAAAAAAAATCAACTTTGGGGTTTGCTACCCATTTGTGTTCTTGGAGACAATATATTTTTTGCCCAGAATACATTAAACATCTGGAATCTGTTCAATTACAGGTATGTTTAGTAAGTTTGGTGAGTCACCTGGTGGCATCACCTGTTTGTTTCTGTGGAGATACATTTAATGTCATGCTTGGAATATTTTAGACAAAGCAATAGTCTCTCCATGAGACAAGCTGGTAGAGAACCTGCCACAAGAAAACAAATGTACCAGTCCAAAAACAAACCAGTGTTGGTATATAATAAACTGATATCATTCTAAATAATGATATTACAAATGCATTCACCAGAATGTGTTAATACCACATATATAAATCTTACCTATTGTGTCAGCTTTACTGAAGCGTCTGGTGATCACATTGTCCATGTTACTGTCTTCACACAGCTTAAGCTCTGTAAGGTACACTTCTACCTTACAGTGCTTCACAAACATACCCTGTTCCACCACCTTTAAAAGAAAAGCAACATTATCTAAAAACACACTTGAGCAAATGCAGAAACATGTACAAAATCAATTCAAACTGGAAAAAAAACATCTCAACTTTATAAAGCAACAATCAAATACACAACCATTTTATCAGGAATTACTGTTGCTGATGAAGTAACACACTTTTGGTTTTCTAGTATTACAACACACTTATAAACCATGTGATGAACTGTATCTATTAATGATCGAGTGATTGCCTAGTAAAAATGCTGTTGTGTTTGTTTCAGTTTCAAGCAGATAACAAAGTAAAGTATGTTGTCTTGATGCACTGGTTGCCATTTGCCGTCCTGATAGGAGCCGAGTCAGAGTGAGACGCCTAAATTAGCAGCACTTCGCACAGACAGCTGAGGGGTCCCAGCCTATTTATTACACCACTGAGACTTTAGCACACAGCACACACAAATACACCAACTTCACAAATGTTACTGGAAAATGAACACACATAGATCCTCTCCCCCCCTCACTCTGCCCACCTCAATCAAAACCTTTTTCTCTAAAGGGCTCATCCATCAGTGTGCACAGCACCCATGTGTTAGCAAACTAGGATCAACAGCAAAACTGTAATCAATATCTAAAAAGAAAACTGGTCCGCCGCTGTCACATCACACTCTACTCAGAAGATTCCACACTGCCATCTCTCATAGTGACCTCAGCTGGCATTCCTCCACTTAAAAAAAACAAGGACACGCTGAACACTCAACCGACAGTCACAGAACAGGACAAGCCAGCAGCTACCATCCATTTACAAGTCCCGTTTTTTAAGGCTGTGTTCCACCACAATTAAATGACAGCAAGCCAAGAATAAAAGACAAATATTGAACCTCCTGCATGTTGTGTCTTGCAGATCGCTCCATGTAGCTTTTCAGTCATCTAGAACGTTGCCTGAAAATAGAAACCCTGCAGCCACCCGATACGTCCCACGACATACATGGCAAAAAGGGAGGGATCAACCAAACCGGGGCAAAGGAACAAGGGAGAGACTGACAGACGTAGAGGGGGAAGAGGACTCCAACGAAGCAGCCATGATGCCATGACTAATGGAATTATTTTGTAACGTATATTCAAGAAATTTTCTGATACTGTGTCTAAGCACAACTTTAGAAAATAGAGGTTCATAAGTTACAAAGTTTGACACAAAAGCAAATATATGTGTAAATTCATAAACAGGAAAAATAATGCTTTAACCACAACACAAATTAATATATTGACTGACTGGACTGAGTTATTAATCTAATTTAAAAATGCAGGACATAGGTGTGATGATTACACAAAACATACTAAAACATTTTCATCAAAATGTTTTA
This sequence comes from Scartelaos histophorus, assembly GCA_000787155.1. Taxonomy (NCBI): domain Eukaryota; kingdom Metazoa; phylum Chordata; class Actinopteri; order Gobiiformes; family Gobiidae; genus Scartelaos; species Scartelaos histophorus. The sequence continues at coordinate 20,028 of KN515790.1, forward strand.
GTTTTGTGAATCTTATGTGCAAATTTATGGTTGCTTACCTTTCGTTCTATTGGCTTCTGACCTTCTGTGAGCCCATACCAGCTGATGAGTTTATTCCAGCCCTCAGTCGGGACCAGGATGTAGTCGAGCTCATCAATAAGGTGTTCTTTGATGGCCAGCACATCCCCATCTAGAGATGGGACAGAGTGGTGGTATGAAAACAGTAGACCATAATTCATGTGGTTAGACTGGCAGTGGCCTTCACTGCCTCAACAATAAAGGCCAAATGGTATGCTGGAGAGTTTTCTATGAGCTGCAAAAGGATCATCTATTCAATTACTAGACAATGTTGTCTTTGTGTGTTTCCCTCTAAACTTCCAACACTTCTAGAAAAAAATAAAGGTTCTGATGTAAACACTCGTGGTCTCAGTATTCTCTTATCTTGTGCCTAATGGTTAGGCATTTTATAGCTTACCTCTGAGAAGGCCAGAATTATCAACTGGCCCTGGGTAGACGTTCTGGTCACCCATCTGGTACTTGTCCCAACTATCAAATCCCACATATTTCTTCCACTGTTTGAACCAGTGACTATCGACCAAAAACCTACAGAAAAAATAACAGAATCAGCGATGACCAAGCAAAATAATGTACAGCTAATGGCTTAGGGCTGGTTTTGATATTTGATACTTTTTACTTAAGGGATCGTTCAATAATTAAAGTATTTGATTAACTGTATGAGTAACTTGTGTACATTTATGAAATAATAAGTCGTCTCAGTAACGGAATGTCATGCAAGAGTTATTCTACCTTCACATGCTAATGGATATGCATTGATGGTATAACAGGAGTAGCGTTAACGCCAAGCTGCAGCATGTCGAGCCAGCTGGCTGTGATTTTGACAGGTGCGTCTTCGCAGACGCCGCCCTGAACCCACTGGCAACCCACTTAAAGATTCGACATGCTAGCCAATTAGCCAGTTAGCCATCTAAACGAAACCAACCACTCTGAGATTCAATCAACCACAACATGAAGTTGGCAACACACAATATTTTAGAAATACATTTTCCACAGCGTAAACACGTGGCCATTACGCGACCACTTGAGAAAATACATACATTGATCAACCTGAACTAGATACCAGCTTCTAAACTCGTGAAGCTGACTGGGGTGTATTAGCATTTAGGAAGCTAGCTGTCAACACGGGCCGTAGCCGAGACTTTCTTTTATTTCAAAGCCATGACAACTTCACACAAGATAATCAGTGATCAGATAGCATATTTAAGAAAGTGTTTGATTAAGTCTTACCAAGTGTCTCCTTTCCTTAGCTGTGTTTTTAAGAGCGCCGTGATCTCTCCTCTCTGAGTATCCAGATCAGCCGCTCCTCCTTCCGCCATCTTTACTCAGGCATCTCACGTTGCATGCTGGGAAAGTGTGGGGCGTCACCGCGTTCACATGATGACGCTAAAATGACAGCCAATCAGGACTCTCCGGAAGAACACGCTTCTGACCATGCTAAAGTTGTGTTATAGTAATTGTGTTTAGTAACAAAATCGAATTTGTGTAACTTGGCTAAAGTATTCTAGTGTATTGATATGAAGACGGATTTATGATCGCAAAATGCCTTATGTTCAGTAAACGCCCTTGCACGGGAACACTTTTTATTTAACAAAGCTAACAGCAAACAGTGTTAGCTTAGCCATATTTTACAGCAATGGAAAATAAAAAGAAGACGTTTAAATTCGTTGTTGTTGGGGGTGGTATCGCCGGAGTAACATGCATTGAACAGGTAAACAAAACTGTAATGCTGTTTGAAAGGCATTTACGGCAGTTGAGAGATCTTTAGGACAATCTGTGTGCCATGTTTATTTACACTATTTCTGACAGCTGGCGTCACAGTTTCCATCCGCGGATCTATCTCTGATCACTGCAGGTCCACACATTAAAGCAGTGACAAATTATAAACAGGTCTGTTTTATTCTTCCACAATAATATGATCTAAAGCTATGACTAATATTTGATTGTATATAAAATGCTTTTGTTTGTTTGTTTTGTTTGTTTTTCTCATCACCTCATTCTGCAACAGGTGTCCAGGACCCTGGAAGAGTTTGGTGTTGAAGAACGTCCCTTCACTGTATTGAAAAAGAATTATCCCAATCTTACATTTATACAGTCAGCTGTCAAAGCTCTGGACACTAAATCACATGTAAGTCCTCAGTCACTGAAACTATTTATTTGTTATAAGTAACACACAGGCAACAGTCTGGAAATTATTTGGAACCTCGAAAACAAAGCTATGAAGGATATGTAGATGGATGTTTATCTACTGACATCTTGTGGACACAAGGTAAAACTAATAATGTTATAATAGTAGTGGATACATTTGTTGTAATTGCAGTGTTTGGAGACTACAGATGGAAAAGTCTATGGATATGAAAAACTCTGTATTTGCAGTGGGGCCAGACCAAAGCTTTTCACCGAGAACAGTCCTCATGTGTTGGGGATAAGAGACACTGATAGCGTACAGGTAGGCACCACAAAACTTCTGAAGAGCTTATGTATGTATTAATGGTAAGGGCAGGTACTGTTAAAAGCTACTAGTACTTGTACTAGTACAGAAATAAAAATTCCCAAAACAACTACAACTAATAATAATAATAAT
>KN515792.1:0-11073 GCA_000787155.1 Scartelaos histophorus
CCATATACCAAATAAACTTTAAAAACCTCTACCCCTGTACAATATCTACACGTTGGTCCCGCCCGGAACCTTAAAAGAGGGAGCTTGTTCCCAGGGGGACTCTTTTAGCACCCGGACAGAAGAACAGAAGGAGGTAAGTTTAAACACACCACTCAACTCACTAAAACACAATAAAATACACCTCCACTCACTAAAACACAATAAAATGCACTACAAACACACACACTTAAAACATTCTAAAACAGATATATTGCATAATCTCAATTCAAATAGATAATTGGTCATTTGTCTCCTTTCCCTCCAGGGCCCAGCAGCACCAATTAAAGTGCTACTGTGCCAGGATTAAAAGTGGTAAAAGAAGACAATAAATATATTTTATAAACCAATTCTGTGCAATGTATTTTTTGTAATGTGCAAATATGTTTCAAAGTGCTGTGTGCTATCAAAAATGTGCTTTTTAAAGTGTCTTAGTGAAGGTGCTACTAATGGCTAACAAATGCTACTAATGGCTAACAAATGCTACTAATGGCTAACAAACCAGCCTGCTACAAACATGTACTTTTTTTTTGGTAAATGGTAAATAGCATAGTCTTGTATTCTGAAACCCGGTGCCTGTGCCCTCTCCTCAGCCTCTCCTTTGTATCTATCAGTGAGTAGTCCTGGGTCTAGACTCAGGACCACACAATGTGACGATGCTCCTGTCCCCAGAGCATTACCATCTGTGTCTGTTCTGCATACGCTCGGCCCCTAACACAACCAAATGAACCAAAATACTCGTGTGTCATACATTCAAAGACTCTGGCACTGGGATACATATCTAACTGGAGCGCGCTGTCACCTCCATGAGCATCATTTTAATTAAAGCTCTTATGATATACTTTTAAACGAGGATACTTATCATCAGACATAATCACTTGGCAGTAGTTAACGTTGGCAGAATTGCGACCATCTGCTTTGCCAAGAGCACATTGTCATTTTTTGTGGAGCACAGTTCATGTACAGTATTTGGAATGGGAGAGCTCATTACAGCGGGCTCTCTGGTTACACATTGGGGTATAATTGTACGCATGTGTGCTCAGGAATGTGTCATGTCATCATAAAATACCATGCATTTAGGTCAGTTGGACAATGTTTTGCAGTGGACGTTCTGTGCTTGGGCTAAACTGGGCAAATAGATTCATTTTCCTCTGCTGGTCTGATGTAAAACACAAATGACCACTGGTGGAACGCAAGTAGGAAATTGCTGTCCTTCGTAAAAAAAAAACAAACAAAACAAAACATGGGCATTTGTACTTTATTTACATATATTCTTCACTACATTTGAGAGAAAGTATCTGTACTTTCTACTATTTGAACAGGTCTGAAAAGTATTTTTATTATTGTCTGAAACCTGTTTTTTAATCACATTTTAAACAGGAAACAATTTTTTAAAGGTACTTGATTTTTTTCTTTTTTTGTATTTTTTATTTTTTTTAATCTAGTATCTGTACTTTTATTTAAGTAACAAAATTGAGTATTTCTTCCACCACTTCAAATGACCACAAACGTCTTACTACATTTTGGGGGTCTGTAGTATTACAGCTTATTTAATTGCATTATCTTGTGCACAATTTCGCAAGAAGCCTGAGAGATGTAATGAATGAACACATTGCTGGTTTTATCCTTTGAACTGCCAGTATCCCAAGACACTTTTACAGATTGTGTTAAGCAAATGTTATTACTTTAAACAGTTTCTATCTATATTTACCTTATGATCAGTAGCAGAAGAAAATGAAAGTGATAGTTCTTACACAGGAAAACTTCAGATTAAATAAAACATTTCTGAACAGCGACAGACTTGTTTACCAAAAGACCAAAGCCTGAGCACTAATTAGAGGCTGATAAATAGATGCGACTAACTGCATGTGATAGATGTTCATAAAATAGCACTCTAAATATCTATTTCTATAATAAGATATCCAATGGAGAAGTATATATTACATACAGAAGCTCAGTTGGTGCTGAGTGCTTGTCCACTGATGGTTTGTATCCTGCTCTCAACATAAACATCACTGGGAGAGTGGTCAGATCCTGTGACCCACAAGTTGGAAGTGCGATTCCAGCTCTCGGTTGAATACTGATGTTGCGGCAACACGCTTAACACATTCGCCATGTTACAATGTTGTTGCCTCATCAAAAACATACCTGGACTTGTGTTTTGTTTCATTCACACATGTATTACGCTGTCTGCACCTCCAAGGCTCAAATTACTCTGTACCACCTTGTGATGTCTAGTGGTTGTTTTCAGATTAAAAGCTCCCTTATAGCTTTAGTTCAGCAAACCTTGTCAGTTCCAGAGCGAAAACTCATCCAAATGATTTTAGAGTAGGTACATAGAGTTTAAAAACATACTGGAGCACATCCTGTTACCACATGACACCAGAAGGTGGAACAGGGTCTATCCCATTTGGGAGAAAAACTCATTCTAAATTAGCAGGATTTGTGTTTTAAACGCAACTCCAAATATGTTTGTGATAAGTTTAATCTACATAAACAGAAGTATGATTTTTACTTCTACCTGTCGTGTTCTGTATTTTGGACGTGTCTCATGCTAACCACTCTTAGTTAGTGTTAATTGATGTTTTATAAGTAAATCAACTTTACCAGTGGACATAAACAGACAAAGACATAATAGTCAACAAATTAAACATAATACTTCAGTATATAGAGATAACATAAGAACCGTGCAGCACTGTACAGTACATTAAAGACAAATAACAGACAGTGACCAAGGACATCATCATAAGGGACAAAAGTTATGAGATGTGGAAGGACAATTTAATTTATTTATTATTTATTGAAATAAAGGTGCAAAGTTTATCTCCTCACTGAAGTAGCTCCTCCAGACGTCCAGAAGGTCTTGAGCTCCCCGCCTCCTCTGTCACTGTGACTTTGAGGTTCGTTCATTATTATTTGCTCTGAAACCACAATGCTGAACTCATAAAATCTAATCTGGTCTCCCCAATGTGTATTTACTTATTTACTCAAGTTGGACTCACCCATGTCCCATAATTACATTCATTTGTCCCATTATAAGTCCGTCTGGCAGCTGTTTAGATCTCTGAGATTATTTACCACTGCTTTCCGTTTCAAATGAAATCCACTTATGATCCATGACAAACTGTATACAAGCCTTGTTGTTCACACCTGGCCCTTTACCAAAGCTCCAGTCGCCTCCGTGTGACCCACTGGACTGCAGCAGATACACATCAGGACTGGGGAGCACATGTGAAAATGTGGCAGCTGAGTTCAGATGGATCGTGCCCCGGAGAGCAGCAGGAGGGAGAAGGAAGTGTAGTTTGTCTATCTGATGAAAAGATCAGAGGAGACGGATAATTGAGTTATCACATCTGGGGTGATTAGACGCAGTTTAGGATAAGGATCTATGGCCTTCGGAGGCACTGGTGGTTAAGCGAGCAAGAGTCATCACCAAGTCTGCTGCTGAGTTTAGTCATCTTTCATCATGCTTCGTGACTGGGTTATACATGAATAACATCTGAATGGTGACATTTTTGGGAAAACGCTTTTTTTTTCTCTGATCGGATGACTGAAAACAAGTCTAAGCAGAACCACAGAATGTTATTTTAATAGTGCAATGTGTGTGCCAATATTGGATTTGTTTATTGTGACCACCACTTTTTTAAACTAAATCAAGTTCCCGACACTATCACTATTGGTAAAACATTGTGGGAGCCGTTTTGATCTGAATCTTGCTGTTAAAATCTTTAATTTTCTAAGAGACGAGACCTAAGACAAGGCTGGATTTTGATTTAAAACATGTGTAAATAAATTGTGCCAGTTCACAATTGGCTCCATGATTTTTGATTGATTTAATTTTATAATTTTGCTGTCATTGTAGCGCTGCTTTTTAGTATCACAGCTTCCGAAAAAGAAGTTCTCAGCAAAGTTAAACCTTTTTTATCCAAGACAAATATGAGGGGGAAAAATCTCATGAGATCATTTTCCTCATGGGTGCACAATCTTGGTGGGGGCAATTTTATGAGTGAATCTAACGTCTCCAACAGCTTACAGTTCATGTCAGGGACCAGATCAGTGGACGGACACTCCAACCAACTGAACTACTGCTGCCCAAAATGAGTTCATGAGTTTAGTGTTTGGACTTCCACTGACCAGCAGCCAGATGCCTATGGTGACAGATTAGTATTTTGTGCAGCCTTGATAAAAATCAGTTTTATTGTGTGAAACACCTGGGGATAACATGACTGTTTCAGTATAATTAACATTCTCTTCTGTCTGCTTGGAGTGCATAGACACACAGAGCCCTGAGACAATGCAATTCATGTTTCCTCACCCATTTCTGCCGCTGTACGTGTCAGCCTCATCATTATCCTGTCATGTTCAGTCCCTCAGATGCCTCGTACATGGAGACATCACCACAGAGACAAGGAAACATAAAGTCATCTTTTGCTCACATGTCCCATTGAGTCTGTATGGCGTGTTCCACATTATTACTTCCTTATGAGCTGTGTTTTAGCAAGGGATTTGGAACAAAACTCAGACTTAGATAAGATAAGGTATGAGAAGATAAGAGAACTTTTATTTGACCTACATTTAATGTGTTCCCGTTACAAGGCAAAAACTCAAGAACAGCAAGAGAATGAAAAAATACTTGCATCAAACCAATCTAGCTACAATATTAGAAATACTTTGAATAGATTTTAGATACAATAGTGAAATACTGCAAATAAAGTCAAACATATAAAGCTAAAAAACAGTTATTTCTAAGTGTGTAAGACTTTAGTTTCTGAACATAAGGGCTGTGGACATAATGACATGTACTGTGGTTACATCTGCATGTTACATAAAGTGGACTGGGGCAAACCGGTTGGTGGTCAGACAGGTATGGAGGGAGCTGTTCATTGGACATATGGTTTGGGGCTGACTAAGCTCTGCAGATGGGCAATGAGCACAGATGGTATGGACTGTCAGATCTGCACATGTTGGCGGTCAAATACAAGGTGCTGGAATACCTCTGAGGAGGCCTTTCCTGTTCAGCTGATAGCTCAAATGTAGCACCACCATGCTGTCAGTTTACATATAGTAGCATGATTAGTCGCAGCATTGCAGCATGGGCCCAAAAAAAAATGTGTTTACACCAAAAGTTGATTTGGTGATTCAAAAAGGACCAAGACCTCCCAGCAGCCACTGCATATATTTGTCATGGTTTCCCACTCACATAAAAATGATGGAAAGTCCCACATGGGAGTAGTAGAAGTGTTTGGTGGAGTTTTGTTGTTCATCTGTAAAGTCTAAAGTAAATTCATTCTTCACCTGCATGTTGTCAGTGCAGATTTGGGCACTGCAGCTTCGGCTAAGTAAGACTTGGCACGCGATGTGTCGTCATAGGATCCCCTCAGCGCTAACTTGTCCAAACGTTAAAAATTGAAGAGGGAAGGCTGCTGTGGTCTTCAGGATAGCAGTTTGATTCAGACTTTATTATCCGCCCTTGGCTCTATAATAAGTAGGAACTGTCCTGTAAGATTAGACACGCTCTGTGGCGCTCTGGCCCCGCCCCTCAGGCAGCCCCGCCCATCTCCTTCCCGATCCTGTGTCCCTGATCTTCTCCACAACTTAACTCATTACACACCACTCACACGAATGTGTGTGTTTGGGTTCATTTAAGGGAAATGATTAAAAAGTAGTTTGCTTCAGAGAAAACAGGTTCTATTTTCACTCTCTATTTTCTCAGAGAGTGATTTGGCCTCAAATTTAGTATTCTATTTTTTCTGCAAACAGAGACTGAGGAAAAAAAAGCTGAGAGTCCTGAAATATTTAAGCTCTGAGTGTGTTTGTTAATTTCCACCAGATGGCTCTAAAGTTTCCTTTAGTACTTTTATAGTTGGCAGTATAAACATAAGGAAAATAGTAAAAAAAAAAAATGTCCTTATAATAACAATTAGTTGTAAATTCTTTTTTGTATAATTTGGCAAGCCTCTTGGAAAAACTTTTCTACTTCAAAATCATATTTGATTTTGATGTTGGTCCTATCTTATGAATCAGCCAATATTTGTAAAAACAAACTAACAAACTAACAAACAAACTAACTAACCAACCCGTACAAAACAGGGACAACTAGTTTAGCCATTTTAATACAAACAAAACAGGCCTAAACGATCAACCCAGCCACACATTGTAATAAGGGACAATCCACAATGCTTAATCAACAAACTGTTTTAATTTTCAGAAGTTAAAGAGGAAGTTTGTCTGCTGCCATGTTTTTGTTTACATAATTGTATTTTTCTCACAGCACCAGAAAATTGACCCAGGCCTCAATCTGAGTAAATAGGACAAGCGTTGCATATGTTGTCTGCAGTGTGTGGAGGTTACGCAAGCCTCCCTCTTTCACTGCTAATTCCATCAAAGCTTTGGGAACACTTTTAATTGGGTGTCTCTATTTTTGGTTTTCTTCCAGTGCGGGGGAAAAGAGCAAAAAAAAAGCATGGCAAATTGTGAGCGCCGCGATAACACAGACATTCGCCACAGTACTGAGTTTGACCCCACAACCAGCCTCCATGACGGATCTAAGATGATTTTTAGCCCGAATAGCTCACAAAATACACACTCACTCCATCTCTTTCTCAGCTTTTGCGTGTCTTTTTCTGTCACTGCGTGTTACTGTGCAAAAGTGACTGGGTGTCATATACTGTCAATGTAAAGCTTCCATAGCCTCCCACTGCACAGAGCTGTGAGCAGAAGTGAGTCATCTCAATCTGCCATATGTGTGTGTGTACAAGTGTTGGATTGGCTCTTATATAACTCTGCTCTTAAGGGATATATGGGCCACTGGAGATCCGTGCAACTGTTTTGAATCTATATGTATGTTGGTGTCAATTCATTTTTATATGATTCATGAAGATAAAACAAACAAAGAAACAAAACTTTGTAATTCTAAATACAATTCTGGATCTATATTATTTTTGATTTCTGGACACTTTAAAAAAAATCCTTGCAGTTTCTATTATACAATTTTATTTTATTTTAAAAGAAAGTTGAAGAATGGTAATTTATGGTTTTGGAAGTAAATGAAAACATGTAGAGGGATACATGGCGATACTTGGTCCCACAATTAAAATGTTAATGCTTGTTTTGTTGTTTGTTATGCATTTCATATCAAACAACAAAACAAGTATTAACATGTTAATTATGTGTTGAGTTTTTACAGTATTATTTAAATGCATGTTAATGTAAAAGTATTTTAAGTATTCATACAGTACAGCTCATACACTACTATGGTTGCACTACGTATCAGAATATATTACAAAAGTACTCTTCCATCTCTGGATTTATACATACAATTTATTTAACATCAGCAACACTGGAGATCATCTCATTTCCTCTGCTTTCCTCAAAATTATTATTATTTTTTTATTATAGATGTAAGATTTTGGTGTTTCATAAACACACAAGCCAGAGAAAAGTGTGCTTTTCCTGCCACAGTTTAGACTCCCACTTCACATCTCTGCATTATTAAATCAGGCCTGAATTATTCACAGTAATACATATAAAACAACGATTTTTAAAAAAAAACCTTTTTTGCAACAATTAGACACTTGTAAAAAATATAGGGAAAAATATCATGTTTTATCATGTTTTATCACACTGTCAATCTGTGAACATTTGAAGAATGTTTATTTCATTTTCCTGTATTTTTACTGTTAATTCAGTTGTAGAGTGTCAATATTGTATAGCTAATGAAACTGTTTTTGTCTAATTCATAAATATGTATTTTTATTATTTTGTGGATCTTTTTCTGAGCTACGCAGCAGTCCTAACAGTGAACACTTGTGTTATTTTTCTGTTGTTGCTCGTGAGGTTGTTTGAGGCTTTCCCCACTTTGGTCTGTTGTCATTGTGCCTGCACATTGTTATATATATATATGCATGCGCAGTCTCTGGTGGTTGTCTCCTGTATGTTACCATGCAGAGAGCGAACAGTGGGTCAGATGCTGTGAGGGTGATGGGCTGGGTCTGGCTCTCTGTGATGACGTTCATACGTGGTGGTGCTGATGGAGGAGGAGGAGGAGGAGGAGGAGGAGGACTGGGACTGGTGTGGGGCGGTTACTCATGCTCTGATGCACAGTTTAACTCCAGGAAATAGACTGAGGCGCATGAGCAGAGGACTGTACACAGAGTACGCACAGACATTTAAATGGTGTCATGAGAACTGTACCAGACAGGACTTTCTACATTGGGATAATTTGGATCGGAGAACTCAGAAAAAACAAGCAAAAAACAAATATTTAATGTCTAAAGTTTCTTTACAAAATACTTAAAAAAAGGCAAAAATACTCAAAATTATCCTACATGCACAACCCTTAACATAACATTAATAATATTAATATTTTTAATATTTTCCAAATTCAACAAAAACACAGAAAAATATTTATTATATATGTTGTGCTGTTAAAATTTCTAGTCATTTATTTAGACAGGATATGAATTAAACCATTTCTTTTACTTGATAACTACAATTGTTTTCTAAAGAATTTTCCTTGAAATGCTTGCATGCAAAGTAAAGAAAAAAAAGAAAAGAAAAAAAAAAAAAAAGTAGTGAAATACATGAAATGTGACAACAGGCCTTGGTACATCCATAATCCCTGACATATCTCCGTAGGCCTGGTCATTCCCTCAGATTATTACATTTTATTTACAAATACCTTAATGTTAAATTTAAATTCAAATTAAGCATAAAAAATAGACAAACCACAAACTTTATTCTGGCAAAACTCAAATCCTTATATTAGTATTTCCAATGAATGTAAAAAAAGAAAAAAACAGATCCAGTCCACAGTCCACACATGACCTAGCTTTGGCCTTTTGAATTTAGACATTGCACATAAGATGGTTTTAATAAACTTTATCCAACATCTCATTTATCTTGTCCTGAGCAGAGGATTTTAGTAGTATTTAGTGGTAAACGTGTAGCGCCCTGGCCCCGTGCCTAGTCCCATGAGCCCCCGCGGTGCTGTTCAGCCTCTCCTCTCTCCTCACTGCTGCACTAAAGTTTGTCTCCTTGTGTGGAGGATCTCTGCCTGTTTTTGCACTGCACTTTTTAGGCCCATCATTTATACATTTACCTCACTGGCTTGTGCGTGCGTAGAGCTTTTGCATTTTTTAAAGGTCGAGCAGTGAGGGAGTTTCTGTCATGCTCTTTGCTTTGTCCTGATCACGCAAGCTTTCCACACGAGCACAGGCCTAGAGTGGCACCACAGGCCAAGTCGGGTAAATACAACAAAAAGCACCAGAGCAGTGCCACCCTGCTCTCTCCTTGTACCATCGCGTGATACTTTAGTACACACAGAGGCAGGACAAGGGTGTGTGTGGGAGGGCATCAGGTGTAGACAAGCCCCCGTTTTGCTCCCTCCGGACGGCGTGTGGCAGACTGAAAAGAGAAAGGGAGCAGTTCCTGAACACTCACTCACATACTCTCTCTCTTCAAACACATCTCTACTCAAGAGGCTCCTTCCAACTAAAATACAACTAAGTATTTACACATGGATATATTTGACCAAAAGTATAAAATTATATAATTAACTGTGGAGAAACCCAAGTTGAAATGACATATCACATTAGAAAAAAAAAATCCCAAAGCTAATTTAGGAGTGAGAAAGATCATAAGGTTTAAAAAATTTAGATTTTATTTATTTTTTTCAGTCAAACAATGAGTCCCTACAGCCTCAAGATAAATATTTTTCCCAATGACAATATTGTGTATAACTTAATAATGCACATATATATATATATAAAATGTACGATAAAAATCAGTGCAATTTGCTGTAATTCTATATTGGGATGAAAGGTACCCAAACAGCCAACACAATATTCAACCTTTAGGATAAATAAAGTATTATCTAACTATTTATCTAACCTTTTCTTTGATTAGTTTAGTCCAGTAACTACTTCATTACATTTCAATTGTTGAGGTAAAATTTTCCTGGAATACAGCCTGGACTATTGTAGATAAAAATACAACATAAACATAATTTTCTTGTAGTTCAAATGATTGTTTAGGTGTCATTAAATAAGGCTAAACGATGCAGACGTAGAGGAAGTCCACTCCTCTCCCTCCTCCTCTCTCCTCTGTCCCCTTCGTGCGGTGTCATGCAGATTTTCTCTCTCACATGTACATTTAGGTCAGGCCACGGCTCTACTGCAAAATGTGGAAAAGGATCACCGCTTCACCCCACTTCATCGTACAGAGAGAGAGAGGGAAAAAAACGAGACACAAGATAAGAGAAGCTTCCAGAGACATTCCAGTGTTGCAACACACAGTTTAAGAACAGCAAGAGAATAGAAATAGGCACTTAAAAACCCATTATTTTACACTTCTTAAATGAAAGCGCAATCCCTTTTAACCGAGGTTACAATGTACACTTTTGCAACCCTGCAGACCTGGTCCTGAACGCAACACTGTGCAACTATAATGCAATAAAAATAAATAATTAGTAGACAAGTGGATGCAACATAGAAACACAGAAAATTGGTTACAGTGTATGTGCACATTTATACAGGAAAAATAAAAATACTATTTAATATTCAATTTGTATTATTTATTTTTTTTAATTTTGCATGACAATTTTAGCTTTTATTATTATTATCATTATCATTATCATTATCATTATCATTATTATTATTATTATGATGATATTATCATTAATTATCATTATTATTATTATTATTATGATGTATTTTTTCTATTTATTTTTTGTAATATACACTAGAAAAGGTGATTTACTGCTATGAGAATGATTTACTCAGCAGATACGGGACAAGTTTCTTTAATGTCTTCCTAGTTTATAGTGAAAAACCAGTCTAACCATTCAGGAAAGATCCAGAGTTGTTCTATTATGTGTTTATTAGATGTTTTCTTGATCTAGTTTCCATATTTACTACTACCAAAACTCAAATTCTTCAAAAAGCACTGTTGGACTTTTATCATGGTGCCTGTAAGAGCACATTATCTAAAGCATATGGGTGGTAAAGGAAATGTCTACACAGGAAAAGCACACACATG
>KN515794.1:11285-28396 GCA_000787155.1 Scartelaos histophorus
TTTTTAATTTTTATTCAACTTATTGCCCTGCCTTACCTCCCCTGAGATGAGAAAATAAACACAAACATTGAGGGAACAGAAAGATGTACTGAAAAAGAGGTGCAACTTCACTGAATATACCTCCACTTTTATTTAATTTCCTTTTACCCATGCATTTCAACTCAACACAAACTTTTCAGGATATACTATTCACTGTTCCCTTCCCGTTTCAGATCTTATCATCTCGGCAACCGTGGTAAAAAAAAATATATTTAAAAAAATCATGTTTGCAAAAAAAAATACAGCTGAATTCATTGAAGACTTGAAGCCGAGTTCCTTTACTTTGCAGAGCTATATTTTCACTCTCACCTCTTTGAAAAACTGTTATTTACTCCACCGCTGCCTCAACAGGATGCACCAACAAATGAGCAGAAAATCAAACAAAAGCGTTGCCAAGAGTTCTTCGCGTCCCTATCGGCTTTTATCACTACAAGTCCCCCTCCTCAAAAACAGCTGGTGCGCTCTGCTAAATACTTACTGTGACTCGTACTCCGAAAGAAAAAAAGGAGGAGAGCGAGATGATTTAGACTTGGATTCTGCATACGCCGCTGCAGTGCATGATGGGAATAAATATGGAGGAGTTATGGCAGGTATGAATCAAAAGTTTGTTTGGAGACCCGATCCATTACCTCCGAGGGAAGCAGGGAGAAAAGAAACAAAATGCAAACGATTCAAATTAAGGTTGCAAGGCATAAAATATTAAAGGTTCAACGTTACGTAAAAGTGTCGCTCGTGAGCCTGAAGCCGTTTTAGAATGTTCTTACCTCATCAAAACATACCTGAAGTTTCATTTCAGTTTTGTTTAAATCACACGTGTTTGAGTAATCTTTTTATGTAGAAGATTTTAATTAATAATCTGCTGCGGTGTATAACATGTGTTACTCCCCTCGAGTTCAAACAAGGCTCAAAATCGTTCTTTTTACAAACAGTTATTTGGACAGGAGGAGTCTTCAACATGTCTTTACATGCAAATGAGCCTCACAATGCCGACGCCGTCAGAACATGGGAAAACTTAAATTAACCATCTTACATTATTATGTATTTTACATATAAATAAAGTAAGATAAAGAATAACTAAAGTACACATTCGCTCGACACTTAATTACGTATTAATACAAAGTCACATGCACACGTAACACACGTAACACACGTAGCACACGTAGCACACGTAGCACACGTAGCACACGTAGCACACGTAGCACACGTAGCACACGTAGCACACGTAGCACACGTAGCACACGTAGCACACGTAGCACACGTAGCACACGTAGCACACGTAGCACACGTAGCACACGTAGCACACGTAGCACACGTAGCACACGTAGCACACGTAGCACACGTAGCACACGTAGCACACGTAGCACACGTAGCACACGTAGCACACGTAGCACACGTAGCACACGTAGCACACGTAGCACACGTAGCACACGTAGCACACGTAGCACACGTAGCACACGTAGCACACGTAGCACACGTAGCACACGTAGCACACGTAACGACAGAAAGTAATTAAACAATAAAACGATTGAAAATGTACCTCATTGGCCACATTTACTCAAGGGGGATAATGTTCACATTTCAGAGCTTTCTCTTGCAGAAACTTTAACTTTAACGAAACGTCCTTTCCTCCCTTTGCTCGGAGCTCAGAGCTCGGATCCTCGTGTGTTTCTCAATTAAGAGGATTGTGCACCCGAATAAAATTCCCCTCAGAAACAACATTACAAATTTTAAGCAAAACAAATAAAAGGTTCTCTTCATCCTTATATATAATCAAATAAAATGAAAATAATTAACATGAATTAATACTACTTATTGCCTTTGACATTTCACTGTATTTTAATCTAAAAACTATAAACCATGAGCTTAAATATATGACAGTTGCCACTGACAGCAGCTACAACATGAACATAGTTTTTGTTAACGTTCGGCTTGATCTGCGCAGTGGATGGTGGGATACCTCATAACTCCTTACCGCTGGTTAGGGAGCTCCTGAGCCAATGAAAAGAAGCATCATTGCTCCTTTCCTTACTACTTCCTAACTTCACTGATTAATTTGGATTGTTCTTTGGATGATGTCGCACATCCAGGTCAATGAAAAGGAAAGGAATTCATAAGCTCAGTTAACCATTTTCTGATCCAACAGGATTTTTTTCGAACTTGTCGTTACCATGTTTGTCTTTTGGATTCATGCACTCTCAGTTGTTGCTTTTCATGCTGGATGATATCGCACATCCAGGTCAATGAAAAGGAAAGGAATTCATAAGCTTAGTTAATGATTTTCTGGTCCAACAGGATTTTTTTTTTTAACTTTCCGCTACCATGTTTGTCTTTTGGATTCATGCACTCTCAACTTGTTGCCGTATTCGGGATACTGCATATACATGCCCCAGTATCTCTGTTACTATTGGAATATCCCAGCTACAATCATCCAGCTACATTTCTCATAACTGGGAAATTGGTTTATTGATACTGAAACTGAAACACCTTTACTGGAGGCGACCAAAAACAAGAGTCCAGGAGACTTGATGTAGTTGCATATGGTTCCTTTAATTCTGACTCAAGCAGATGCAGATACAGGTCAACATTCAGTTGTCTCTTCTTCAACATGTCTCTAACAACACGTCTCTATAGCACAGTGGAAGCAGGTCCCTTAAATACTAACATCTTGGCCTGCCTGAAGTTGTTTTACAGCGCCTGTTTACTGTTATACCTGTTTTACAGCACCTGTTGTTTTACAGCGCCCCTTGTTTGACTGCACCTGTGGTTATCTTATATTTATGCAATAGCAGGTATTGTTAAGAGTGCCCCGAGTCTTAACAGATGCTCTTCAGTGCAACAAGAATGCCAAGAATGCCCCGTCTCTAAACAGATACTTAACAGGAATGCTCTTCAGAATCCGAGCAGACCACTGACCACACCTTCCATTCATGTGTCAACCATACATTTGCTAGTTTCTTTAATATTTACCCATTTAATATTACCCCTTTAACATCATTGACACACAAAGGATACATAAAATAATGAAATTCTACAAAGATATTTCTCACACTGGGATACTGTGTGTAGATACAAGATGACACAACCGTTAAAAAAACAGATCATAATTGATTCTGAAGTGAATTTAAACACACTCAATGTAACATGACCCATTACAAAGGAAATTTCTCAACATTGTTTTCACTGGTTTGTATTGTTATTTAGTCAGTTTATCTGCTGATAGTTTCCAACCAAATGTAACCAACATTTCGTTACCTTCCTAAAATAATCGCCTAAGTTTACTTTTTTGCATCACTCATGTCCTCCCAATTTTAGGGGGAGTTTTTTCTGTTTCCTGAAAAAGCTGAAAAAAAAAAAGACTTATGCAATTATTTTAGGAAGGTGTCAATTTATATTGTTATTTTTTTTCTGGACGACAGCAGAAAAGAGTGAGTTTGCTGAAGATCTAGAAATAAATCTACTTCTCTGTATGAATGGTCGTTTTTGTAGGAGTGTGTGTCCTGCGAGTACAGTTTCATCAGATACATAGAGATACCTAATACTTTTTAGGCTGACTTTCAATCAGCCAAACATACCTTCAGTCATCTAAGTATTTCGTTAGTTGTCTACAGCCCTAGTGCTTTGAATATCGTGGAATTTTCTTTTCAATATGAAGCACATCTCAGCTCCTTTTATTCAAGTCTCCTGGAGCTATTTATACAAACATACATAGGCATGAACATTAAAATGCAAAGACATGTGCTCTCTTGGCAACACATTTAAACCTTCAAAACATATTACTTCACAATTACATTTTTACATTACATTTCTGTCGTTTTCCAGCGATCTTGAAGCCCAAACTGTGATCATGTATCTGTGCAAGGTGTTATATGCATAAAGTATAAATCATTACCATTAATAAAGTATAAACCATTAAGCATTTTTTGTTAAAACGTGCTGAACTGCGAGCTCGTCTCTTCACAGTGAAATTTCAGCACAGCAGGAGCAGATTTTCATTATGCTTTTATTGAAATACTGCATCTATGAGACATTATGGAAGTCTACATTAATGACCCCCTGACTTTTTCTATAAAACGTGTGTACAGACCAAAAAAGAGGAGATAAGGTTAGGTGAAAACAACATTTTTAAGCATAGAGAACTAAAAATGCAGCACAACAGGATCAATTCGACTCAAACATGCATGAATCACCTGTATCATCTCTAAAAACGAATAATAAATACATACTTTTGCATAGTGTGTTTCCTTTAAAGAAAGTGATGTGAGAAAGTGCACTTGTCTGTCCCTGAATCGAACCTTGTAGGTCTTCAGATGAGCTTCAGGGGTCACGGCATTGTAAAGATGAACCACAAGTGAATAGTCTGTGTTCTGCACCATATCACCGATGGGTCAAGGTTCTGTATTTGCCATTCCAACGTGCAAGAAAACAACATAACAGAACAGAATGTGTTCAAGGCCCCCGCGATGCTTTAAAAGAAGATACAAAGCAAACCAAATAAATGAAATAAAAATGGTATTAACGCTGAAAAATAAAGAAAGGCATAAGGCCAAAAAAAGTTTAATAATAAAGTAAGCTATGGATCAAGCTACTTATGTCCAAGCTATATCAACTTTTTGATAACCTGAACTAAACTGAAAGAAACAACGGATCTAAATTGTGTGAAACAGGAGATGGAAAAGGAAAATAAATTGTTTTGCTGCATTATTTGGTACACAGACATTTCGCAAGGCCACGATCAAACATTCTAGTTAAAAGTACACACTCCGTCAATAGCAAAAATCGCTGTTTTGAAAAACTGTCTCTTTGTTACTATCTTCTAGAGATATTACCAATAACAATGATGTATAGTGGAGTTTATCAAGAAGGAGTGATGATATTTTGATAGCAATAAAACGGCTTTTGGAAATATTACTGCACTTAGAGTAAACCGTAAGCCTCTGATGACTTTCTCAAAAAGCACTTAGCTGTTTTTGAATAGGAGCAAACTGTTTAATGCCACACTGCAGAACATTCCTGACGCTGTAACTGCTTCTCGATGGAGACAAGCTGGTCGCAAACAGTGCACCTCATGTTATATTTTACGGTTTTATTTTTGTAGCTCAATTTCCAATCCAAAACAAGTGCAGTTATATCTTGCCGAGCGTTTATTTCGACCTGGAGAGGCAGACAAAGAGAAAAGCATTCATTAGCTTTATTAAATGAGTTAACTTTGGCGCTTAGATCTTGGCGGATAGCGCTGCGATGAAGGGAGTAGTCGATGGACGATGTTTACGAAACTGGAGGTGAGGCGAGTGAGGGAAAGATGAGAATCCGAGGTTGTGCCGGGGAGGAAATTGCACAAACTAAAAGCTAAATTTACACAAGCTCCATAACCGTACAACTTTCTCAAATCCAAAAAAAGTTTGCTCAAGTAAACCTGGGGGCTCTCAACAACCTGGGCAGGTCACTGGAGAAGTACCATCCGCATGTAGTAAAATATAATTGGAAGATTTTGGAAAGGTATCTGTCATTTTGTCTCATGCACGGTGCTGTACTATTCAAACAGACAAGTGTCCCGAATGTCCCCTGCAGCACAACCCCCCCAAAGCCTCCATATGGACTCCAGACCCTATTAACAATGACACAAACAGATCAAATCTAAATTTACAATTGCACCTGCAGCCTGGAGGGTTTTGCCCAGTTAAAATTCGGTCCTTCGCTTGAATTCTGCGCATCTTTCTCGTCACTTCCTCCCCCTTCCTCCTCTATCTCTGTGGTGACCCGGGCATGTCAGTTATCATCACTAACAACACTCCAGAGACTGCATTGCAACAGAAACCCCACATAGCCACTGCTGCTGGAGAACTGTAATCATCCAGCCATCGACCGCTTGTTTCTGTGGCCTTCGCGTGGCATGAATAATAAATGGGAGTCATCTTTGGCTGTTCTTTTGCTCACCGCTACTGTACGGCAACAATACACCATAGGCTTTTCTTTCCTTTTACACCCTCAACGCTATTTCAAACCGCTAAGTGTGATTGCGTTTGAGAGTAAGTCATGAGCTAGGTGTCTGAAGAAAACATGGCTGGAATAGCGAAGCAGAGATATCCTTTGTGAACTAAAAGAGCCTTCTAAACCTCATGAAAAAGTCATAGTGTCTTGGAGGGGTGCTAAAACTTTTATGGTTTGTTTTAATGTTTAAATCTGGGTAAAGTGATGCGTGGTGGACCGAGCGAGGCTGGTTGCAGAATGTTTTGCCACCCGCCAACGTGTTTTGAATCCAGCGGAGAACATGTGTAATGGAAATTGAGATAAAGTTGGTTAAAAAGTGCGCTTGCTGTTTCTTTGCCCGTCTTGTGACAGGGATAAAGCAAAGACAAACTGACAAACAATATTTTAAGAATCATATATGGTCTAGAAGATATTTTAGGACTCTTATTACATTATTTCGACACCTTCCTAAAATAATCGCACAAGTCATTTTTTTCAGGTTTTTCAGGAAACACAAAAAACTCCCCTCAAAACTGAAATTATGGCATTTTTTTGCCTAAGGAAAACTGAAAAAAGTGACTTAGGCGATTATTTTAGGAAGGTGACAATTTTTGATCCATGTTAATGCTTTTCCATTACAAACATACCTGAAGTTTAAGATAAAAAAGACTTAAATCTAATAGAAAATGACTTAAAAGTTGTGAAATCATCTGTCCATGCAGCAAGACAATTTTACGTGACATGTAATCTTAAAATAAACTACCTCTAGACTGGAATGAAGCAGTCTCAGAACTACCAAGTAGATAATAAATAAACAAGTAGATAATAAAACAGGAAGTGCTCCACTGTGTTTTTAAAGTCCATACCCATTCACTAGGATCATTTGGATAATTTCAGCCCTGGAATTGCCAATCTGTCCTGAACAAGGTAAAAGGCGTCAACTTGAAAATTCCATGACATCACAAGGTGGAACAGAGCATTTTGAGCTTTGCAGATGTAAAGAGACTAATAATAAAGGATTATTCAAGCATATGTGAATGAAACAAAGCACAACACCAGGTACGTTTTTGAGGAGGTTTTTTCTAACATGCCTAAAAGCACAAACAAGTCCATTTTGCACAACAAAGGACCTTTAAAGCACCACTTTGTAACATTTCTTGTCATCAATGGAGACTGAATGTTAAATCCATAATACTCCATTGAGAGAAGTATGTTTTATACGTAACTTTTGATGCATTCTTTCTGTTTCCATAGCCTTTGGTCAAGAACTGCTTCTTATGACCATTGTGAATCACTCACAGCATTCCCAAGGCGGTTAAGTGTCTTCCTCAGAAATACAATGGCAGTATGCACTTGTGAGAAGAAAATGGCAACTTTTGGCTTGCTTTTTTACTCCTTTAAGATAACATTGCATTAAAATATAAAATAAAACCTGATTAAAGCCAGTGGAAGCTACGGCTGGATGCACAATGAAGGGTGTGAATGGGCCACAGCGGCTGTAGTAAATATGATGTATGTTGTCATAAAGCACAATCTCCAGATGTCAGCACTTCAGCCCCTCCTCTGAATGTTCTTTTAAGGGATTTCCTCACCTCTGCATCTGTCTCATGTGACTGGAATGGCTCGGTCAGGGTGAGGATCAGCTGGCGTGTCATGGTCCAGTGTACAGGGCTTTGATGGACTGAGTTGGATTTAATAGAGTTGTTTATATATTGTTGTCTTTTTGTATTGACAAAATCCTGGGAAAATCTCTCTCTCTCTCTTTCTTTTTCCCCCTTTTGCATTTATCTTTCCTACACCGATTCCTCCACAAGGTCAGACTTTTATCCATCAGTTGGGGATCCATTGTGTTTCATTCCGGTCCAAGTTTAGTCCTGATTTACTCCTGCTTTAGTCCTGGTTTGGATCTTGTGCTACTTGAAAGTACAAAGATTTTATTGGTACTTTCTTGATATGCATTTTTTTCCCCTAATGATAGGCTCTGTAAGTCTTGATGAAAAGCTGATATTTGATCATTTAAAAACTTGAGTTGTGAGCACATTTATGGCTTTTGAAGTATTAAAAACAGACTAGCAATGCTAAGCAAAATCAGTTTTAATTTCACATGTGTTGCCTGCTCTGCTCCCTTTTCTAAATGTGTAAAACAAAAACTAAAAAGAATGAAGATCCAAATTCAAAATAACTTATTCTCGAGTCAAGTCAACTTTATTTCTTGCACATTTTTAAACACTAATGATGAGAATCCGGAGAACCAATATTTTTGGGCTGATACGCAGGGCAGATTTTGGTAATTTTGCCTAAATTTGTAGTACCATCTTTGAAGTTTTCTGAAAATATTCCTTATGAATATTTTGGTAGCTGTATGGGCCTGTGCTGAAGATTTAAAAGTCCTGTATTACACAAAATGTCATTCACACATAGTAACTCTTTATTACTAGCTTTTCTACATCTCCAAAACTCATAATTCTCTGTTCCACCTTGTGATGTCACGTAGTGGTAGTTTTCACGTTACTGTCTACCTTTAGTTGAGTAGAAACTGGCACTGTTTTAGATACAATTCAATTCAATTTATTTTTGTATAGCCCAAAATCATAACAACAGTTATCTCGGCGGGCTTCACAAAATTGTTAAATTAGCAAACAAAGATGTCAGAGAATGAAGCAGAATAAGAAAAAAAAAAAAAATGTTGTTATTAATTAATAATTCAAAAATCCAGAATGTCCAACAACAAGCAGGCAAATGGATAATTGTCCCAGCATCTCTTGTCCTTAGACCCTCCTTCTTTAGCAAGGAAAGACTCGAAAAAAAAACCCAGTGGGAAAAAACCGAGAAACCTCAAGGAGAACCACAGTGAAGGAGAGATCCACTCCCATGGACGGACAGGCATAGATGGCCAGGATGTATCCATTGCCAATAAAGATGAGGAAACAACATTATCAGAGTAGGAGAGATCCACTCCCATGGACGGACAGGCATAGATGGCCAGGATGTATCCATTGCCAATAAAGATGAGGAAACAACATTATCATAGATCAAAAAATAGCGGAATACGAGCCAGTTAAGACCTATAGCCCCTTATATCTCAAACCGTCACATAAACTATTAATTTGATGTTTCAGCTAAAACATTTAATGACCCCATGACTTGTTTAAGAGCAGCAGGTAGAAAATTGAACCCTCTTGTCGCCGCTATATTGATTCTATTTGCTTCAGCCTTGTTTTACCTATACATTTGATACGCCATTAAACTATCCCCCGCACAAATACCCACCGCTCATCACTTTATCTATATATTTTTAATCTGTTACCTCCACTCTGCTGTGGGACCCTCCAGTATATATATATAACTCCTTCACACTCGGCTGGGTCCGGCTCTCGTGTGTGTTCCACCTGCAAACAGCGAATCTGCACCATCTCAATATGGCAATTCTCCAAAGTCATTTTCAATTATGCTTCAGTGGCTTTTCACATTAGAGCCGCGGAGAGGGTGCGTCATTCCCCTCAAGGTAAAAACACGCTCGCTTGTGAAGTTTGTACAAGACCGGAGCAAGGTAGATTCTGGTGATAAACTCCCTGACAGCTTGTACGAGAGCTGAGATGCGCCGCTGATCAAAAAAGGTGATTATTAAAAAACTGCCACATGCGCAACTAAAGAGGTAAGGGCGCCGCATTTTCCATGTTTTTGTGAGCGCGGAAGATGTAGCGTAAGATTAGCGATGTAATTCACGTGATGTATAGTGTTCAATGGCGAGATTGCATTACAGATTAAGTTAAAAGTATCTGTAAAGTTAGGGTGCTATGCAGTACTATTAAAAGTGCTACTGTTACTTCAAACGGCGTGTTAACTCATTTAAATACCTATTCACCATGATCAAACCCCGAAAGTAAAATTGAAGACTTTTCAAATCCATGCCTGCAATCAGCCTGTCAAATCAGTTTAGTAATTTCTCTGACAGATCCTTTTTGTAGCGCTTTATTCCTAATCACATTCTACTTGAAGCACTTAAGGCTTTTTATTTGGCTGTTAAGAGGAAATAAAGCCATTATGATGAAATCTAACATTATAGTCTTGGCAAAAATCCATCAGAGGTAAGAATAATACCACTATTACTACTACTACTACTACTACTACTACTACTACTACTACTACTACTACACAGACAAGTGGTTTAGATGCATTTGTTGTAGAGACAATAAAATAGTGTTATGTCTTTGCTTATGACATTTTATGTGGACAGCAAAATATATTATTATTATATTGTATTAATGTTTCTTTAATTCAATATTAAAATCCAGAGCTAAACCTACTGACGGGGCAGATAATTAAAAAATCTTTACATAGACGCTGTTTCTCCTGAATCATTTTTGCTACTAAAACCTACAGTATTATTATATTATTTATTCTGTATTACATCAAATTAAATGTTACATCAAAAACAACCTGGACTTGTGTTTTGTTTCATTCACACATGTTTGAGTAATCCTTTATTATGAGCCTGTCTACATCTCCAAATGCTCTGATTCTAGTCAAGAAACCTGGTGTTTAAAAACACAATGGAACACTTCTTGCATTTCATTTATTGTATTTCTACTTCAAAGTATTCAAAGTACTAGTATTTTCCTCATGTCTCCAAGAGCCCTGCACTGCTCTGACTGTACACCATGTTGTAGTGATGTCTCATCTGACTGGTTCATGTCCAGGGGAGGTCTAATGTCTGGGACCTCTGGCTTTGGGGGATTGCTTTAGTCATGGTCTGGACTCTGGTCTGGTCTCTGCCTCCGGTTCAGAGACAAACGCAGCCTGTGATCCATGAAGGCGGCATGACCTTCGACCTGTGTGCTGGGTTCATGTGAGCTCGGGATATTTCTCAGTCCAGTGCAGAAGTGGTCCGACATGATCACCTTGAACTGTCGTCGTGTCCACTCTATTGAACTATCGAGGCAGGAAGTTCTCTTTGAGCTCCCAGTGTGTGCAGAGGTAAAGGAGTGTTTAAGGTCCTATATTACACAAAGTTGACTCTTGTGAGCTTTAAGTCATGTTATAATATCGCTACATCATCAAAAATATACCTAGAGTTGTGCTTTATTTCATCCCCACATGTTTGAATAACCTTTTATTATTAGCCAGTCTCCATTTTGTGATGTGATGAAGCAGAAGTTTTCAAGTTAACAGGGTTGAAATCATCCAAATAATTCTGAGGGTGTGTGGAGTTTAAAAACACAGAGGAGTACTTCTCATATTACTGCACAACGTCATAAGGTGAAACAGGTTTTCTGTTTGAGAGAGGCTAAATATGCAGGGTTTGTGTGTTAAACATGTGTGAATGAAATAAAAGACAACTGCAGGTATAATTAAAAAAAATTGTAATATGGGCCCTATAATTAACGTGTGTAACTGTTTTTCATTAATTAATTCATTAATACGTAGTACTTTTGATTATGATTGGAAAACATATCTCTTTTCTGACAAATATTGGCACTTATTGACACGTATTTTAATTCAGTATTTTTCCACAGCCCAGAATATGAACAGTCGCCTCATAAAGTTTGTTGATTTAACTGGCAGAAACTTAGCAAGTCTATGCTAATGTAACAAACATGCATTTCAGAAAGTTATTTTTACAGATTTGTATTATTTTAAAAAGTTAAAATAGCATCTTTAGCAGGCTGTATCTGTACATAATAGGACCCATTGGAGAAAGTTTGCAAAGGAAATTTTGTTGCATATAATTACAGTGTGTGTGATTTTCTACCCTTTAATTACTAATAATAAAAATAGCTCAGCTCACAGTGGACAAGAATATTTTATTCTATTTTATTTTGAATGATTTCTGTCAGTTTTGTACATCTGATTTCCTGATTTCTGGATTCGTTCTGCAGGCCAGCGCCAACCTGAACTCATACCGCACCCAGATCAGTGTGCAGATCAGGGTGCTACTGATTTTAATAACCTCCTAAGTCTTGCGGGATCCGTGCACGTCCAGCACCGCTCCTGCAGTCCGTGTACTCCAGATGTTACACTAATCTACACCTACACCGCACTCCTCATACTCCAAACCATAGACTGCATAAAAAAATGGGATTAACGGAGTGTAACGTCACCCAAAATGATTTAGAACAGGTTAATACGAACATTTTGAGACCGATATGAGAAGCCTGACAGCAGCAATCACAAAGAGAGGGACGAGAGACACTTTTTCAATACTAAGTGAATTTGAGTCGATGGGGCTGGAAACGCGCCCGTGCTCAATTCCTATTTGGAACGCGGAGGCTAGCGGGTTAGCTATGTCCATTTAAACAATCTATGCTACAAAAGGCGCACATTTGTCCAACACAGGACTATAGAGCCACTCTTTAATTCTCCCATAATTCACTGGCCTGCATGGCTCAGAATGATGTATCTTTGTATTTTTGTCACCACTCCCTTCATTGTGCTTCAAACACAAATCTGGTGCTTCAAATCTGGTTACTCAAATGCATGTAACCAGATTAGTTTATTTCAGTAATGCATGTGAAATGAAGGAGCTCATTGGTCACGTATCATTTTGGTCAAAATCAAACTTCTCTCGCCTCAGATTAACAACAAAATCAAACATCCTTTTTTCCCCTTTTCCTCTTAAACAGCCCTATTTGTTTTAATGGGGACAGACCATGCAGGGTCCTGATTAGCTAATACATCTGTCAATCACCAGACGAGATGCACATTTCATAAACTATTGCATGTATTCTGAATCCCAGGCAAGTATTTTAGGGTAACGTTGGATGTTTGTCCAAAGAAAACTTCTCCATGTGCACGCTAGTCTCATTCTTTTAAGTCTTTGAAGTGAGAGGCAGAGTCTGGGGAGAGCGTGGTCAGTCGTGTTACGCCGCTGGAGCGTTCTGCTACACTGTCCGCCATCTGGCAAGCC
This sequence comes from Scartelaos histophorus, assembly GCA_000787155.1. Taxonomy (NCBI): domain Eukaryota; kingdom Metazoa; phylum Chordata; class Actinopteri; order Gobiiformes; family Gobiidae; genus Scartelaos; species Scartelaos histophorus. Next base: position 24,199 of record KN515794.1, read on the forward strand.
CTCACACACATGCACTAAGGCAATTTCAGGGATTTTTCTTTCTGAGTTATTTGATTTTGCCACAATAAAAAGCGCATTTGTTGGCCGCCGAAAATATACAATTTACCGAGATACAAAGATTTGTTTTGTTTTCTAGAGTCTGAAACTGCAGTGTGTTGTGGAGTGGATTATCGAGTTTTACGACACATTTTTTATGGTGACAAAATAATCAAAAAAAACTAAAAATGAACACTCTTAAAAGTCCTCTGTGTTACTTGTGAGGTGGAGATGTTATAGTTTTGCTTGGAATAGTTCATAGTGTTTAAAACCACACCCTTTGATAAAACGTTACGGAGATGACTGGATCTGGAGTCATATCCTGTCACACTGATTTTAAAGGGTGTGATTGACAGGTGGCTTACCCACCAGATAATGAGAGAAAAAACAACATAAAGGACTGATAAATTAAATGGATTTTCTCTGAATCAACTAGCAAAGCAATAAACTACTGTATGATTTATTTGAGGTAAAATTTGTTTTGAGGGACGTGCTACAAATTAGCGGTTGTGGTTGGATCGTCTCAAGTTTGGACAGAGGATTTCATGCTCTGTGGTCCGATTCCAGTCCCTTTTATATTCTAACTAAATGTAGATGAGACTAGATTGTCAAGGAACCACAAAAAAAAAATAAAAAAAATTTCATGTTTCTTCAAGGTTTCTCAGAAAAGTTGCAACCTTTAAATCCACAACTTTACATTTATGCTATTTATAAGTAAAACCACAGGTAGATAGAAGTAGCGCTTTTCGACACTAGAGGTAAGTACTATTTACCATTGAAGATTGAGTTTGTTACATAATCCAGCTCTTTAAAATGGAGATCCCACTGTTGCATTGTGAGTGTTTGAAATCGATTTCACGCTGCTTCTCGCTGATTTGACGTGACACCTGCAGACAAATCTAGACACAAGCGCATTTTCTGCCTTTCACCGTGAGGCAATAAAGCTGTAACTCCACATAAAAGGTAACAGAGGTGGGCCGTATTGCGCTAAATTATACCAATCTGTGAGTTCAACGCGTGCAACATGCCGAGGTGTACCGAGTATAGTCTTATTCAACAACATAATATTAGTTTCACAAAGGCGTGTTAGAGAGGAGTAATTCTCAAAGCTGGGGAAAATAACAACAGAGGTTCAAGAGTCAATTGGAAAAACATTTGTTCACCATTTTGACTGAATGGACTGTATGGTTTAAGTAAATATACAGCGTGGAGCAGTTAGTTTTAACCATAGACTACACATAAATGGACGTCGCTAAGAAGTGAGCCAATTCTTTTCACTTTGTACTGAAAAAACATCGTCTCAGGTCCTGTCAGGTTCCTTATTTTGGTCTTAAACTCTCCGTATTGTGCCGTTCTACGTGATCTTGGTGTTTTTATTTCACTGATTTGTCTGTAAACCCATTTCTAGTGCTAATATGGAACTCAACTCCAAATTCAGCCCATAATTGCTAGCCACTGGGAGCTTCATTTGCCTGGAACTGATTGCTGCAGTTGACGTCATATTCTCTTAGTCCACTTTTTTGTGGATTCCAACCCTTTTCATTGTTTAATTCTTACTTAAACCAAAAAGAGCTGCTTCATGGGGGTTTCTTCCTTTTGTGGGGCTATGTAGGGCAGGTCAATGATTCTATATTAGATCAACAGCTTTGCAGTGAATCCAATATGTCCCCCAAAATGCACGAAAGTCCAACATGTGTCCATATTTTGCCCTGTAGTCTGACCGGTGAAAGCACAAAACGGGTTAAGAGTGGAGAGAGGCATCAAATGTTCAAAGCGAGATTCAATTTATTAAAGCCAAGGTTGATAAAATTCCAAGTAATATACAGTATGTGGTGCGACCTAAACCCATGGACCACTGCAACCATGGATTTCAGAAAATGTGTGACTGCTGGCGTAGCAATTAACAACTGAAATAATTAAGCACTAATAAAAAACTTATTGAATAGTGAAAAGTTCCTATAACAGGAAGCAGAAACTCATGAATAGCCACATGGAATTGAATTGTAAGCGAAGTGTTGATAAAGCACCACAAGAGCTGACTTTTTTCATTCTTGGTGTGAGACTAAGTACATTTTATCACTGTGGAAAACATGGCCTACATTTCTCCCTCCTGCCGATGGCCAGACAAAACAAGAGCGTCTCCGTGGATGCCACCAGTTGTGAGGAAATTAGTGGAGAACAGATCAATTAAACACATGCTAGTGACTGAATAGCACAGCTTGGGTAAACATGCTAATCAAATGCTAATTATGATACAATGGTTCCACTGCAGACGTTCATTAAACTTATTAGATTACACAAGTGGAGGTTGTGCCACATCATTTTTGCCAACAAATGAGACCATTCCTAGGCCTGCTTTGTTTGCACGTCCAGAAAGATCCGATATGATTCAGCGCGTGCGTGTGAGTTATTATTGTGTCGTGCATTGAAATGAAATCATATTTACTGATAGAATTTGTCCACAATTGAATATCAGTGTATTTCATCAAATTAGAAACATGCATCTATGTGTTTCTATATTGTATTACCTGTTCCTCACAGCAGGCGCACTTGCAGTAATGACAAAAATAAATAGTTTGGACCTCAGTTATTATTCCATGTGTGAAAGTGTAAATAAAAATGGAAAAATAGTTTTATTGCTATAGTTATAGTGCTATATGTGGGTGTGTGGTGTATAATATACTATTGGAAAGTGGGTGCATTACTTTTTCTGCAAATAAGAAATAAGAATATACAGCATGTGAAAAGTTTGCCTCTGCTGCTCTGAAATGTTGAATTGCTGAAGTGATGTGGTAAATTCAGGCTTGCCCCACCTCCTGAACGTTTTTGTATAGCGTTTGAATGAAAGAGCATCTGGTGAATCCTTTTTGCTTTGAACTCAAACTTGGGAGGACTGAACATAGATATACACAGATATAACGGACGCCTGTTGCATTGAGGCGGCGCAGGACCAGGGACACAGATCACACCTCACTCAGGATCCTCGTACAGTCCATGGCCACTGAACACCTTTAGCTCTTTAGCACAGCAAGCAACATAAAAGGTTTATAATTATTTACTACTGCTTTGAAAACAGTATGTTCTTATCTGTCATAATTGGTATTTCTAGGCATTTTAAATCACTATCAAATGCCCTATAGCAGCACAATCTGAAGCAGTTTGCTCGTATCTCTCCAATGTAGTGTTTTATCAAACCGTTTTTGTTCTCATAGTAATAATAAATCTGACAGCACCCAGTGAACAATTGCATTTGCATTTCTCCTTCTTTTGTGCATGTTGGCAATAAACACATGTTTGCAAATTCATTCACTCATAGAAGCAAAAATCTTCTCTAGCCTCTCTGTGAGAAACGGCATTGTGTTTTTTCTCCACTTTTAGCTTAGCTGTGTAGCACAAAATCAAGCACTAATAAATTAGGCCCTTAAAATGTAATTTTCCTTCCTATAGTTAATTAGTTAAGTAGTGCCTCATATCATCTCAATCAAATAATGTATTTGTCGAGCATGGATCCTGTAATTTGACATTCATTAATATGCACAGTCCCTATCAAAAAAATGATAAATAAATAAATTTATTAGGGGTGTAACGGTACATGTATTCATACCGAACCGGTACAGGGCGTTCGGTTTGGTACAGGGCTGAGCACTAGAGAGTTCGCACACTTTGTGTGTGTTACTACACTACACTACATGTGCAGGTACACGGAGGCTCGGCTCTTTAATATTCACAAGGGAACTCGTCCGTGATCGTGGTGCTTAGTGAAGGCTCTTTAACCAAATACTACATCCCCGACTCACAGTTTATTCAGGCTTCTGTACGAAATAGTCACGAGTGCGACTGGTTTGGAGCAAGTTGTTCATCAGAGCGAAACTGTCAGAGCGAAACTCGGTGCGGGGGGATTCCCTCGATGGATCTCTCCCCGGGTGTCGCTGGCGGCTGATCCCACGGCCCCGGGTGAGAGGAGCTCCGTACAGCCGCCCAAACCTCACTGCAACAAAGCGGCGAAGTGTGAGCGGCTGCGTCTCAACCCAAGGAGTCAGATGTGCAATCTCACTCCCCGGTGCTCCAGGCGCGAATGTCTAAACCAGGTCTAGACCAGGTCTAGACCAGGTCTAGACCAGGTCTAAATTATGTGTAAACAATTTTAATTATATATAATTAT
>KN515796.1:9368-24198 GCA_000787155.1 Scartelaos histophorus
GAGGATCTGCACACCTGCAGATCCTCCACACTGCGTTCATTTACTGAAATCATCTGAGGCTGCCAATGTGTAATAAAAGTAAATGACAAAAGACAAACATTAGCTATTGAAATTAGGAGTCTCACTCTGCACGTGCTAAAGAAAAAGAGTGAATGGACCAGATTTATAAAATACATTTTACATTGAATTATTCATTCATACTTTTGTAGCCACAGCTGCCCTGGGACAGACTGACAGAAGTAACGCCAACAATTTGCACCATCAGGCCCTTCAACCACCAACACCCAAACTCATACTTGGCAATGTGGGTGAAGTGTCTTGCTAAAGGAAACCATGACTCTTCCATCCAAGCACTAACCAGACCCTGCATTGCTTAGCTTCTTCAATCTGAAAGGATGTACAGATCCTTAAAACACACTCATTTTTTAAGCTAATAATTATTAAATAGTGTTTTGGGAAGTAAACTCAAATAAGATACTAAATAATTCTGTTGAGCTTATTACATCATATCCTAACTATATTTTTAGTCTTCAAGAGGCTAAAATTCTTAAGCCCAAAACTGACTTGCATTTCTTTAGCTTCACTGCAAAATAAGTCATTTTCCAAAGTTTCTGGAAATACAAAAATACACTGTGTGTGTCAGTTGTATGTGAGTGAGACGACTAGGGAAGCAGTTTTCTGGGCTACAAAAGTCTTTCTGATGGCGCAGCGTTCACAGAGCGGGACTTTAAAGCCAGTTACTACGTTCTGAGGCCAGCAACGTTCAACATCTGTCTGGAGTACAACAGATTTTGGACATAACTCTAAGTCTCACAGTAATAAAGTCTTACCTTCAACCTTGACTTCTTCTTTGGGGGCAGGTTTAGTTTTTGTTTGACTTTTGTTGGATCCTCTGCATTTTTTTGGAGCCGGTTGTTCCTCTGTCTCTTCTTCTTCTTCTTTAATCTCCATGTCGAGTCCATTGGCAGCGTCACCACTTTCTAATCCTTCATTTATGGTTTCTGAAAATCATTTCACAAAACAAAGTTAAAACAATAATTAAATAAGTCTAAAACATGATCACATATGAATCATTGATAAAGGTGCAGTGTGTAGCTTTAAGGCTTATCACCTGCTTGTTTCCATGGAGATGTCATTGATTTGCTTGGAATGTTCCACAGTGTGACATTACACAGCTCTACTTTACATTTATTCAATTACAAGTGGTATTAGAGCTAAAAAATACCTAGAAAAACAGGCATTCTGACTGTGAGCGAGGTCGTCTCCCCACAGATCTGACCTGGAACTTTGTCCGGTTTGGTCTCCATGTAGATAGAAAGGTTTAATGCCATACTGTGGAACATTCCAGACAAAACAATAACATCTCCATGGAGAAAAGCATTTGACAGATCTACCACTATAAAAGTTACACAATGCACCTTTTCATCTTTCTGCTGTTGTCTCATATAAATCCTTATAATCTAAATGAAATGTTTAATTGAATTGACGAAAACAAATTTTGGACGACTAAGACACCATCAACCAATTCATGAACTAAAAAACTAAACTCCTACAGCCCTAGAATCTTTATTGTCCGCCTAAATGTGGAATGACGTTTTAATAGAAGGCCATTCTATGTCAACACGCACCTGCTTTCAGAGTCTGTGAGCGGATCTTTCTCTTGTATTTCGTGACCGGGTTAATTTGAAGCATCTTTTTCAGGTCGATGTCGTATTCTCTCCCAGACTCCAGACTCAAAGTGAACGATGTTTTTCCTGAAGCCAGAGCTGAGTCCAGCTCTCTGCAAACAGACTCGGGGTACGGCTCCCACTGGTCCTCATCGCCCTTCCACTGCCACACTGACAAATACAAACCAATTTTAATTTAAAGGGTGTAGCTTGTCTGCTGGAGGGTCTGTCACCAGCTTGTCTCGATGGAAATGTGCTGAGAAAGTTCCACAGTATGGCCATATATTTAAGATTCTCCATGAAGACTTGCAAGCAAAACTACAGGTTAGATTTGTGGATTTTTTTTCTAAGTAAGAAATCTATTTTTAAAGATATTTTTGAGTAATAAATAACACCTATCGTTGAATAAATGCAAGCCTGATTTGTTTAATGCTGTGAACAACTGAATCCAAAGCATTAACATCTCCATGGAAATAAACAGGTAGCAGACCTTTTCCAGAAAAGCTACACAGTGCATCAAAAATTATATACAGGTTCATGTTTAATTCTAAGAGCTGGTGAGTTATATATCAGTAAATAAAAATAAAATTGTGAAGCCAAATTTGTAACCTGAATGGCACAAAATATACAAAATATAATGTAAGAGTCTTGTTATTGTGGGCCCACACTTGTGTCTTAATAATAAAATAAAATAAGAAAAACTCAAATATTTTTAAGAATATAATGCACAGATGCTGTTAGTCTGGAGCCCATTCTATTATAACAAATAATACATATAAATAATGTCAAATATATTAGGGTCAATGACATGTGTGTCCAACGGCAATTTCTTCAGTTATAAAGGTTTAATAATAATTCCCCACATGCCTATAGAACCTCTGACCTCCATGGAACCAAATAATTTTTCCACAAATCCTGAGTTCTTCTGCATGCTTTTTGTCCTTAAAGTGTCAAATGTTCATGTGGTGCGACCCTTAACTCATGATTTTGATGTCTCTAAATGTCTCTAAATTTAAATGTCTCTAAATCTAATCACATTTATTGTCTTTCTTTTTTGTCATATTTCCTGAAGTGTTTTGTCCCACATGAAATTTCATCTTTCTTGAATCGATATTTCCTCAAATTTTAAGGTTATTCTCGGTCGCACCACATGACATTTTTTAAAGTCGAGCCAATTCATGTTCATAAAAAACACTAAAAATGTTTCATATAAATGTCAAACATAGATTTATGCATCTGACATTGTAAATATTTGAAAAAGTTCAATAGAAACTACATTTTAAAATGTGTCTGTTGAAAATCTTTATACATCATTGGCCATTTAATAAGATCTAGTCAGATGTTGCCAAAGCTGTTTCCATTTATAAACACATATTTTAAGTATTTTAAATGTGACTGATAATTAATTGCACTTGTTAATGAGCTAAAAACCATAGTAGAATAAAAGCCATTATTATTATTTCTTTATTCTATATTTGTCTCATAGAACTATTATCCATGATTTGCCTGAACATGCCTGCTTAGCTTTTCCTGGTTTGCTAACGCGGAATACGCACTAACCTGTTTTGGACTCGCCTTTCCCATTTTGAGGCAAACTGCTCTGGCTCTTATTTCTCGCACTTCTTGTTCGCCTCATGGTGGATTAAAAGAGTCAGTTTTTGGACAATTTAATGGAGAAGAATGAGAGAAGAGGACGGAGAAAGTTTCCCTGTGTTTTGGCGCCGGTGAGGATCGCGGAACCGAAAGAGGCAGCTCTCCGATAGTGTCGATGAATGTTATAATTAGCCTTCAAAAGTTTATTTATGCAATTGGATGGAATCCTTATATTATAGTAAGTTTATATTTAGTACCTATCTTCTTTGAATGTGAGACAGTATTTTAAATATATGTTTTAATATACATACTGAGTGATTGCTCTTGTTCTAAACGGATCTGTTTTTGTTAGCGGAACTTTTTATTCTTTCCGCTGTTGTTGCTACACGGACTTATTTTGTTGAAGGACTCATATCGGAAAATGTGCCCTTCTGTCATTCCGAGCAATCGAGATTAATGTGATATTAAACCAAAGTAAAGGACAGTATAAAATAACCTAAAATGGCTTTACGGAGTTTTAGCGCTTGTAGTTTCTGTCACAGAGTTCTTGCGGTGAATACGACGTTGCGGGTGAGTGGGAATAGCACCGCATCATCGGGCTATTAGGTCAAAGACACATTTTCCTACATGCAGCTCCTACACTAATGTTAATATTTTGATCATGTTACATGTTTGTAAAAGCTATTGTTCACGTTTATATTTGCATATTTAAGATACAACACGGTGAATTCCGAGTCTATGAATTTCTTTATATTCTGCACTTAGAAGGGCTGACAACACTGCAGAAAAGCTTGGCCAAAATTTTAGATATAAACACTTAAATCTATCAGAAAATGGCTTTAAAGTAGTGAAATTACCTGTCCATGCAGCAAGATAAGTTTATTTGACAAGTTATCTTCAAATACACTAACTCTAGACTAGAATGAAGCAGCCTCAGAACTAGTAAGTAGATAATACATCTGAAAACAAGATGTATAACCTGATATAAGTTTTAAAACCAGATCAGAGAAATTTACAGTGAACATGATTGATAAGGGTGACCAGATGTCCATATTTCCCCAGGATAGTCCCAGTTTTGAACTTTGTTTCCCCTGTCCCAGCAGATTCATCCCAAACCATTGATTTTTCCCAGTTTTATACAAGAAATGTCCCTGTTTCCCTATTTTTGACCAATTTTATACCTGCCAACAAAAAGAGAGGCGTATATTGATAGTCAGACAAGCTGCTTAAAAATGACCAAAACGCAAAGAAAATGTGACTATACTGACTCATGTCATGAATGGCCTGAGTGTAGAACAGTTTTCCTAAATTATGTGCTTTACAATTTTAGTATTACAAAGCATTCCTAACTGAGAGTCTCCCAGTTTTTTTATTTTGAATATCTGGTCACCCTATGATTGATGTAATAGAAATTTTGTTAGTATTTTACAATGCATGTATGTCTTGTTTAATTTAGAGAATTTTGCATAATAATGGATAACAAAGGAAACATGCAGGTTTTTCAGTAGGTATGGTGGGCTACTATAGTGAAGATCAAAATCTATAAGCCTCAGTCTAGTTACTTTATAATAACTTTTTCTCAGGGAATGAGCACAGCTGTCAAACTTCAGCCTCATGCAGATTTCCTAAATGGAGCACCTCATAGAAAACACCCAGGAGTCACAAACTTGAAAACTCTACGTTTACCTGAAAAACTACAGGTGGCTGCTCGCTCCATCATTCACAGTGAGTACAGGTTAATACATTATCATATATTGGCACTCCAAAAATGATCTTAAAAAAATCATAAAAAAAATGGTTACATGGTGAGTTGTCAGTACGAAAATGGCAAGATAAATATTAAATTCTTGTCTTGTTTCGTTTTTGTGTGGAAATTACAAAATTCTGTCTCGTTCACAGGTGGATTTTTTGTGGTATCCATACCCTGAATCTAAGAAAACGTTATTTTGTCAATAGTTTCTGTAAGTGATTTTGTCTTTTCTGTAGGAGCTCAGATAAAAGGTCTGGATGTGAAGGCACAGAATCTCGTGGACTTTTTGTGGAGCCGTAAGCGAAAAGTGGAAGACAAAGCTTTGAGGCAGAAGGCGCTGAACCTGGAGAGGGAGCTGTGGAGCAAAGTTACAGAGAAACACAGAGGTGAGAGAGAAGAAGGATATCATAAAATGTAATAATAATCATATGTTTCTATCTATCTATATATAGATAGATAGATAGATAGATAGATAGATAGATAGATAGATATAGATAGCTATAGATAGATATAGATATAGATATAGATATATAGTAAATCACATAGAGAAAATAAGATGAGGAGGATTTTCAAGTGAATTTGTTGGAGGGATGGATGGATGGGAAGCCAGTGGAGGTTCTGGAGCAGTGATGAATGTATTGAAATATATAAAGTGTTTTTTATTTTATGTCTTTTATAGACATTGATGAACAACTTCTGGAGGAACGCATCCAGAAGAAAGTGCTGTCAGAGTTGAGGAGAACCACGTACCACTGGAAACAGCTCAAGTAAACACGAAAGCAAACAATTTCCTATTTTACCATCACAGCTACATGTACACCAAAATCAGATTATTATCTGGTTTCTGGACCTTTAAGATTACTGTCTTAAATGGCATGTATACCTATCTAATGTCATTCATCAACCAGGCCATGATCTGAAAGAAAACCAGAAGATTTTATGGTTTACATGTCATTTTAGTAATCTTATCACTCCAAAAATCTGTTACTTAGCACATTTTGTATGTATTCACTGCCAGTGCCCTCAAATCAACGTAGAGTCTCAGTGGCACAGTGGGTTAAGTATTTGCCCGTGAACCAGAGGGTATTTCTATTGCTAACCATTGCATACTGTTTCTGAGCATGATGGCAGTGGGGCTGGTTACAATGGGAAGGGCATCTGGCTGGCAAAATGTTTACTGTGGGACTCGTGGGTTTCAATTTCCTGTGATACACTGAGGACTTTACCGATTCAAAAGGTGTCATATTTGCAGCTTATGTTTTTATTGCTTAATTAAAAAGAGATTATCTTTCATTTGGGCTCTTGTGTCAGTTGCATAAAGCAGTTTCAGTATCGTTCTATAGCAATATATCACTCTCCAAAATGTGTTATCGTGGCAGCCCTATCCGAAAGGCATGAATATGCAGAATCTTTAAGATGAAACTAATTACCTGTTTCTTCTTGTTCTGTAATAACTGTTCAGATTTGATGAGGAGATGGGAGTGGTTTACATGGCGGCTCGTTTGGCTGGAGGATACGCTGCCGTGAGGAGAGCGCTCAATGAGGTCTGTACTCTTCTGAGGGAGATGCATTTGTACAGCACAGTTTTCATACACAATGTACTTCAAAGTGCTTTACAGAACAAGAAAGATGCATTAAACAGTATCCACTATGTTTCTTTATGGTTGGGGGTCCGTCAGCTACTTGTTTCTATGGATACGTAATTGCTCTGCCTGGAATGTTCCACAGTGTGACATTAAACAGCTCTACTTTACATTTATTCAATCACAGGTGGTTTTATAGCTCAAAAATACCTTGAAAAACAGGCAATCTGACTGTGAGCGGTGTCGCCTCTCCACAGATCTGACGAGTACCTTGGTCTGGTTTGGTCTAGAAAGGTTTAATGCCATATTGTGAAACATTCCAGACAAAACAAGAACATCTCCATGGAGAAAAAACATTTGACAGACCCTACACAGAAATGCTAAACAATGCAACTTAAAAAAAGAAAAACATTTTACAGTTAAAGTGAATTTACAGTGATGGTATATAACTGTCTGATGCCATGGAAATAAAGTTAAAACCATACTTTGTAACACTGGAAATAGAAGTTGCCATACTGTGGAATATTATAGCAAAAGGAACAATATCTCCATGGAAACAAGCAGGTTAAGACTCTGCTCCAGACCAAATAAGAGTCACATTTTCATAGAGAATGCAGATATTTAATTTCATGTAGTTTTGTTCATAGTAAATAAATGATCTGTCTCCATTTCAGATAAATAAGAGAGACACCTCCTTCGCTCCTGAGTCTCTGCTGGATTTTGGATCAGGCCTGGGAACAGTCGCCTGGTCTGTACTACACTTTTATAGACAGGCTATGGTCCTTCACAAATGTTGTTTCTTTTCTAAACTCTACTTTTCTTTCAGGGCATCTCATTCATGTTGGCCTGACTCCCTGAAGGAGATGGTTTGTGTGGACAGCTCTGGGCCCATGAACACTTTAGCAGAGCGGCTACTGAAAGGTAAAACCGATTTTATTAGGTGCAGTCATGGTGCAGGTGCATTAGATTTGACCTTGTTTAAATCATGTGTCTCCATCCCTTTTGGATTTTAAGATTCTGACAAATGCTTCTTCTCATAGTCATGTAATATACTCAGATGCCACAAACCTTATGTGATGTGCTCTAGGTTTATTAGCGGGATGCACTCTGATTGTGTTGTGATAGTGCTCTGAATTTAGGAGTGACTTAACGTGGAGAAGTGAGGGAGCGTCCAAAACAACACTGAAACTTAGAAAACATGTTAATAAATAGTTTTCAGCGAATATACACTGTAAAAAAGCATTTCCAACATTTAAAATATAAACAGAAAATAATCAGATAATGACTTAAAAGTAGTAAAATGATCTGTCCAAGGAGCAAGATCATTTTACTTGGCAAATTCTCTTCAAATAAACTCCCTCGAGACTAGGATTAAGCAGTGGTAATGGCCTACAAATAATTTTATAGATGCTAAGGTTTAGATAAACATACTTCAGTATCAAGTAAATCTGTATCGCTTAATATAAAAACAAGTGAAGTGTTGCAGGGAAAACTATGGGAATTGGATAGCAGCTTCTTTTAAATATTTATCGCCTAAGATTTTCTGACTAGATGAATCATGGAAGAAATATATGTGACACTTTTAAAGGTTATACAACCAATTCAGAGCTAGTAAGTAGAGAATAAATCTGAAAACAAGATGATCCTGATACATTTTTAAAATCTTGGCCAGATCAAAGAAATTTTTAGTGTAGCATTTTCAAAAACATAAACTGTAAAAGGGCTTATAATTATTTTGAATGTATTAGCAGTTAAGTGTAATACCTCATCTTTAATTATGATTTCAACCTAAAACTGCTTCATATTTAGTTTAGAGTTTGTCTTTCATTTTGTAGCTCTAGTTTAGCTCTTGTTTGGGTAATGGTAAAATACATGTGAAGTCTAGTATTTTCTGGTGTGGTGTTTGTAAAGTACGTTTGTTTAACAGGTGACGGCGAAAAAGAAGAACCACACTTCAAACACGTCTATTTCAGACAGTTCCTCCCTGTGTCTCCAAAAGTAAGAACATTTTTATAAAGCTACAATCAACCGGGAATAATGTATGGATGATCTCCTGTTCCTGTTTTGCTGTCAGCCAATCACAGCCTTGCTCTTTGCACTGTGTAAATTACATAGCGCGTTTAACAAATCTATTATAGTGTCCCTTCATTATATCTCAAGTGCCTCTACCTGCTGAAGTCTAAATAGCTTTACAAATATTTATAATTGCCATGTTATTATTATTTATGTTATTATTGGATGAATAGGTCGTGTTTCGTGATTGCAGGTGCAGTTCGATTTGGTGGTAGCAGCGTTCACTCTCTCTGAACTCCCCAAATCATCCGACAGAGAAGACGTAGTGCTCACCCTGTGGAGGAAAACAAACAGATATCTGGTTGGTGCAAAGAATCTGTTAAACTGACTTGTAGTTACTGTGTTATACTTTTAAATGTTTATTAAATGAGCCATTTCTAGAATTGTGTGCACATTTTACAAGCTTTTAAAACATCAGACAAATAATGCAATTCTTTATGCATGCTGTAATGTGATGTGACAGAGTGTAGCTTTGTTGTTTTATAGAATTGAAGGTGGGACAGCTAATAGCTAATAGTTTTACTAAGGGTGGAGTAACGTCACTTCAAAATAATAATAGTAGAAGTACAAATTAATGAATAATCTAATCCAACCCAATCCACTTTATTTCTACAGCACATTTCATAAATAGTTTCCAAAGTGCTACGCAAATACATAGTAATAATAAAATTGTAAAATAAAATAAAAGCAAAACCACAGAATGGCAATAAATAAATAAAACCAATAAAATAAAATTTAAATAAATAAATACAATACACAGAAGAGCACACAACTCACACAGTGCTAAAAGCCACAGAATAAAAGTGGGTCTTGGGTCTAAAGTACAGATGTCGGCACATAACGAAACAAAAAAACAACAAAAAGAAAATATGTAATAGATGTTACTTATGACTTCCCCTTTTGCTTTTTTCAGGTGCTGGTGGAGAATGGGACCAAAGAGGGACATCAGATGCTCATGGAGGCCAGAGACACTTTACTAAATGTGAATAAAATAGGACTAATGCCGATCACTTTAGAACCTTTATTTTACCATGAGCAGCACTTTGGGAAGAACTGCTGTTTGTAAAATACACAATACAAAAAATGACTTTGTAAAAACAGGATACATATTGTATCTCATATTTTAATTGTATTTTTTCAGAAACAAGAAAAGACCATCCATGACTTCAGACCAGCTTCAGTGTTTGCTCCTGTAAGTGAAAATCAGCTTTATTTTTATTTTATTTTTATTTTATTTACAAATACAAAAACTGGGACAAAAATAAAGTTAAAAGTGGGACAAAAGTGGAATAAAAGTGGAATCAGAAGTGGGATGGTGCACAACGTAACTTTTCTGGTGGAGATCATGCCATGTGCTAGTCTCCATGGTGATGTTATTGCCGTGTCTGTAATGTTCCACAGTGTAGCATTTAACTCATCCATCTTACATTGATTCAGTTATAGGTGCTTTAAGATAAAGTGGTGTGTTGCTCTCCATCTCCCAAAAGTATTTTGGCTCATTATCATGTAATTACATGAAAAGTTTATAAGTTTATAAATAAAGTGGTAATTTCATGAGATAAATACCATGTTATGAATAATCACCCCTCCACAGATATGACTTGTAATTCAGCCCAGTGCTGTCACCTTTTCCTCATTATATATACATATATATATATTTTTTTCCTTCCAGTGTCCTCATGAAATGATGTGTCCAAAATTGGCCAAAGAACCTTTTTTTCCCTGTAACTTCCAGCAGAAATACCACACGCTGTCTTTGCCTGGGGTGAGACTTCAACTTCCTTTATATCCTTTTATATTTTACTTTATACATACAGTACATTTAGTCATAATACTATTTCTTCATGGGAACAAGAAGCAAATCTGAAAAACGTTTGGAAAATTAGACATAATGCTAATTTGTGGTTATCAGCAGCTTTATTCCACTTAGCGACTGTTGGAGAATAAACTGTAGTGACCAAAGAGTTGAAAAAAGAGGCATGAAGCTGGGACTGGGAAGTTTATTTACATCACTACAGGACCCAGGGCCCAGAGACATGAACCCTAAACACGCTGTAATATTTTGTCCTAATTTGATAAAGGTTTAGTCCTGAGACTTGGTTTGGTCTTGCTCTAGTCCAGGTTTAGTTCCAGGTTTAGTCTCAGGTTAGCCCCGTTTTGGTGTGGAATGCCGTTTGAATTTGTGTAACTTTGTTTTGCAGCAAATGTCTCATCTGACCGAAAAGTTTAGTTACTTGATTCTTACTCGAGCTGATCCCAAAGTCTCTTCAGTCGACTCAGGAGTAAATCCTGGTCTGGACTCTGGTCTTGACTCTGGTCTGGACTGGGCCCGGCTCATTGCTCCGGTTCTGCCTCGGACTCGTCATGTTCACTGCAGAATGTGCTGCTCAGACGGACAGTTACAGCATGTGGTGGTGACTCCTAGAAAACACGGGAGGTAAGAAACTGTGTGTAGCCTGCCCTCTACTGGTAAAAAAGGCACTGCAGCTAGAGACACATCCAAGTTTGTCTCATTCTCAGTATAAGGTCAATGACGTATAAGGATTTTCAACAGGCAAATTAAATGTATTAAAATGTAGTTTCTTTTGAACTTTTTCAAATATTTCCAATGTCAGGAGCATCTATGTTTAACATTTATATGAAGCATTTTTAGTGTTTTTTATGTACATGAATTGGCTCTGACCTTAAAAAATGTCAAGTGGTGCGAACGAAAATAACCTTAAAATAATTTTATTTTCTAAAACATGGCTGGGATGTTCATCTTGGTTGTGAGTCATATGAACATGAGATTGAAATTTGAAAACATGAAAACATGAGATTTGAAAAAATTGACACGATCGGACAATATTTGTATAAATATTTTATGGGGGAAATATCGATTCAAGAAAGATGAAATTTCATGTGGGGCTAAAAACTTCAGAAAATATGACAAAAAAGAAAGAAAATAAAGTTGATTAGATTTAGAGTCATTTTAAAGAAGTTTAAAAATGTAACTTTTACATTTTAACACTTTAAGTACAAAAAACATGCAGAATAACTCATGATTCGTGAAATTTGAACCTTTTTAACTCAAGAATTTGCAATTGGACACACGTCATGTCATTGACCCATTAACATCTATCAAACTACCTCTGACCTCCATGGAACCAAGTTATTCTGCATGTTTTTTGTCCTTAAAGTGTCAAATGTTCATGTGGTGCACATGAACATTTGACACTTTAAGGACAAAAAACATGCAGAATAACTTGGTTCCATGGAGGTCAGAGGTTCTACAGGGATGTGGGGAATTATTATCACATTGGAACCTTTTGAACTGAAGAAATTTCACTTGGACACATGTTATGTCATTGACTCATGGACAGGCCTCATGTAAAAGCTCAGATTCTGCACTAGCACTGACTCAGGACTGGCGCAGGTGCTGGGGCTTAGATTAGGTTTAGATTTCAGCATTGAAACTGGCAACCCAAATGATAGTCAATTGAGTCTCATTCTGCTTTCTGATTCCAGCTTGACCATAATAATGTCCAGTGTTTTTGTAATTAAGACTAAATCAACATTTGAGTTGTTGATTGGTAGTTGGAAAGCAAAGTCTTTTGTTTTGGTTGTGTGAAAAGTACAATATCTGTATTTATATATTGCCTTAATGTTATGTCACCCTGCAATTATTAGTTACAATCAAATAAAAGAACCATGGATCATTCACTGACTTTGATAAGAATTTCAAACATTATAATTGTTTGTGCATATTTATCATTAGCAATAGCAGCTTTGTTGTGCATGTTAATCTGATGTACATTTTGTGTTTCAGAGATGTGTAC
Source organism: Scartelaos histophorus (assembly GCA_000787155.1). Classification (NCBI taxonomy): domain Eukaryota; kingdom Metazoa; phylum Chordata; class Actinopteri; order Gobiiformes; family Gobiidae; genus Scartelaos; species Scartelaos histophorus. Next base: position 21,853 of record KN515796.1, read on the forward strand.
AGATGTGCTCGCAGCAGTGACTGGGGAGACCAAATTCCAGTGGTTCAGATAACGGATCGAGAGGAAGACCACAGTGAATCTGAAGAACAGTGACCCCGGTGGAAATATACAGGACTTTACTACAGTGAAATTATTCTTACATTTAACACAATTCAGCACAACGCCTGAGTGTCTTATATTATTAGTATAACAGGAGATGGAGATGGAGCATTAAAATATTATTTACCATAAACCTGTGTGTGAATCACTGTGTACATTTACATGGTCAGAATCATCAGATAACCAAATAATAGATCTGATTTAGGCATGTTTAAATTCACAGAAATTTGATCATAAAAACCACTGGTGACATGTGACAGTGAATCAATGGATTTTTAGAGGAACTGTTGGAAGATAAAATTACAATGAATTTAAAAACTATTCTTTAAATCTTCAACATTTTTGCATTAATTTTTATCTTTGTCATTAGTTTGCCTTTTTATGTATATTTTCTCCTTGTCAAAACCTACACAGGTGTTAAAAATATGAACAAGATCCCATTACTCACATCACATGGAACAAGCACACCTGAAATGAGATTATTATGGACAAATTATTATTTGTGTATGTGTTTTCAGACTATTAAAATGTCAGGTAAACAGCAATATCATTGTGCCCCAGATTACACACATCACATCCTGCGGTTTACATGTCATTTAAATAATCCTAAATGTCCAGAATTCAGATCATAATCAGATTTCAGTGTGTATGTTAAGATGTATAGTAGAATGGTAGAAAAGGTATAAAGGTAAAAGCACGACCAAAGTAGATTTTTAATTGAAAATACACATTTTATTTTATTTACATTTTATAACTCAAAATAGCATGATTAGATGTGAATTTGCCAGTTTACTACTAAAAAGGTGAAGGAACATCAGGTTTTTATAAGCGTGACCAAAAACACTTTCCCTCCCAATTGCATTTCATAGTTTTACAGTTTATGGCAGATTTCTATAAGGATCAGAATAATGCACAAAACTCGAGATGTGAGATATGAATCGGGTTCAAGTTTCTAGGCGCTATTTTGAGTATTTAACCATTCAAAAGATATAATTTGTTTTGAATTGTTAATAGCTGTGGTGCATATATTTCATTTTCCAAACCCATGGATAGGACTTATACATGGCCAATAGGTGCACTTATTGATACTTTGCAGCTGACGTCGCCAACATTCCTTGGGGGTGTGAAGCTAACTCAAAGCACTACTCTGTTAGAAGCTCTGTCACTCAAGTTAGATTTTCGCACAGGATAAGTACAACCTGGGGATGTCAGGTAATTTGCAAATTACTGCCACACCTCTGTTTTACCTCACAGCACATTCGTAAGGGAACAACGTCTGCGAATGGCTCTATTTTACTGACACTGACATACGGATTGAAAGAGAAAAGAATAAGGAAAGAAAAACGAGATACAAAAGGCGCATTTACAACAAACCCTGAGATGCAGATTCGCACGGGATTGTCACCAGATCATTATCGCCACATGTCTGTGTTTGGCGAAATATAGTAGGGAATTTGTGGCTGAATTTTTACTTTATAAATTGGAAACATGGCGCATTCTCCAAGACTAAGATCTCAGGAATCCTCCGCAACTACCACAAATGAACAAAAGTCCACAGGTAAAACTAACCCCGTGCAAATACAACTTTAGTTTAGACTTTAACCACAATCTCACCAGAAAGAGCCAACTTGCTTAGAATTACAGCAGGTGATCTGATTTGTGTGGTTACACAAATCTCTCACACATAAAATGACAGTTATTACCCGATAATTTTTAGTTAGTCACTGTCATCTTTTCGGACTAAACAAGACCATGAACGCTCAGACTGATCACAAGCTCCTGAGAATGTGCTGTGTAAATCCATTTAGAGTTTTCTGACTATCAAAACTTTTTGGTAGTGTGTACACTGTGTTGTCACGGTAATTGCTGAACATTGCACCAATAGAGATACATGTACATACACCACCAGCGTGACGTCACTGTAAAATGCCAATATCTTCCTCATACAAATAAATGAACTAACCCACTATTTCCTTGAGCGCTGAACTCAAATCTGGATATTTGTACTGATATCCTGCCTCTAGAGTCCTTTTGGGGATCACCTTTTGACCCTGGGTTAAAATTACAGCCCGTTCAGATCCTAGCGTAGCATTCATCACAAAACCAGGCACGGGGAAGATGGTCGGCCTCTTTAAAATCCTCCCAAACTCTTTTGTGAACTCGTAATTCGTGTTGAGAGACGGGGCGACGCCGTTGTACACCTGGGGCGAAGGGGTGGGCGGGGCTTCTGAGGGTGCTTCCAGGAAA
>KN515796.1:24239-37641 GCA_000787155.1 Scartelaos histophorus
CCAGATCCGTGACGTGTATCCATGGAAACGGCTGGCGGCCCGAGCCCAGGGTCCCGCCCAGTCCCAGCCAAAAGGGAAGCCACATTTGTTTAATGGCACCGCCGTCTCGACCCAGAACTGCACCTGAAAGAAAAGGAGAGTGAACAACAAAATATGGATTGTAATTTTCTAAACAAGGGTATTTTTATTGAAATTTTAATATGACAGTTATTTGATCTTTTGTGATTCTTAAAAACGCCTCTAAACATCTAAGTTGAGGCTCCTTCTGATGGACTGTGGAGAAATGTTAGACTAGTAAACGCCCTTGGACCATTGAGGGACTACACAGATATAAGATCACATTATGATTTTATGTTGAAAATCACTCGATTATGGGATAGTAAAAAATATTAAAAAGTTTGTCCATAAACAAATAAGCAGGTTACAGGCCAGGTTTGTGATGAACTGCCCCCACACACACACACACACACACACACACACAGTAAGAATACATATTTTTCAGCATTTTGTTTAGTTAGGTGTTCATGAAAATGGAGTCTGAATAAAAATAGTAAAAATAAAAAAGTATGACAACACAAACAGCATGCATGAAATAAGGTGTTACAATTAAATTTGAACAGAATTTAGCTAACAAAATACAAACCCTTTGAAAAATTGTAAACAAAAAACATTCTGACTTCTGGAATGGAGGCAGCTGGAAGCAAAAGTGAAGTGGAAAAAAGGTGATTTTAATGGGAAAACTGTGATTAACTTCAGAATATCACAAATTATAAAAAAACAAGGAAAATTTGAAAAATGAAAACCTCTCAGATCCATATGAATGATAAGAGAGCCCAGTTTAAAAACACTTACAATTGTGTTTTACATTATTATTTTATTTGATAAGAGTTTATGATCGACACTAAGCATTTTTACAAAGGCAAAATCCACATTTTGTGTTTTACATGATTTGTTTATTTGACAGAGTTTATGATCCACACTAAGCATTTTTACAAAGGCAAAATCCACATTTTGAGGTTTTACTGGACAAATCCTCACAAAAATGTTGAGCTCACAACAGTTTTTCACTTCATCTACAGATATATGACACATTTCATCATAAATTATACTTTTTGTGAAGCCCAAATACTATTTTTGGGGTTAGAAACAGAAACAAAGTAAATAAGTACCTTGAAAATTCAAAACTGTTGCGTATTTTTTGTTCTAATTTCATAAAACCATTAGCATCGTCAGTTAATATGTAAATATATGATGTTAGCTTCATTTTGCCTCCACTTCAGAATTTTGAACATTCTGATAACAGAAGATTTGAAAGGGTCTATAGACAGAAAGACAGTACAAACAGGTATAGATGTCCCACTCACCAGGTCTGATCACCACTTGTCTGGTCGTCTTGGCAATGTTTTCAGGTAGCTCAGCCGCCGCCTCCCACTCCTTCACCAGTTTAGACAAGAGGTCATAGGGCGTCCACTCGCTGTCCTCTGTGTACTGAGCCGTGACACTGGGCTGGTAACAGGCTAAAGGAGGAGACAGAATTCATGACCATAATATCAGAAGAGTTACGTGTATAACTCAGAGATTCACTGTGTTGGAAGGAAATCTGAAAAGAACTGAAAATTCACCAACATTGAATCTTATCATTACTATTTGTTAGGGATCACATTCAGAAATCATTGGAACTGACACACACTTGTTTGTATTACGCTAGAACTCTGGTCAAATCATATCGCAATTAGTTTGATGAAGAGAAGATGTTTAACCTCCTTCCAGTTTTTTGTTTCATGTGGATATAGGCCTAAAGAAGCATCGCTATGAAAGGAGTTCATATATGCAATAGTCTTGATAAATAAATTAAAGGATCAAGTACAGTGATGGCAATTAAAAAAAGCATAAAATCCAGCACAATGTATATGTATGAAAAAGAAAACTGAGTTATTGTGCATGAAAGTGATTACCTCTGAAATGTTTTAAAGTAACTATCTGTGCTGATGTATTGATGTATTAGAACGACTTTGCCCAGTTTTGGAACATAATACATACCGACTCCGGACACTAGGACCCAGGAGTGCGGGGGGCTGGGGGAGGACGCGATGGCGCTGGACAGAGCTTTGGTCGTGTCAATTCGACTGGAGAACAGGTCCTTCTTGTAACTGTCATTCCACCTTGAAAACAGTACAGTGGGTTTATATTTACAGTGCTGGAGTAAACTGCTGTTGGAGTCACAGCTGCCCTGAGATAGACTGATGGAAGTGATGCTGCCAATCTGTGCCATCCTCCTCTGTCGGTCACCAGCAACAAGCACACACCACATTCATGTAAAAATTGTCTTGCATAACACACACAATGACAGTTTGCATTATAAGGAATCTCAAATAATATACAGAATGAGTTAGTCAAAATATACTTAATGATTTACAGACTAGTGTTGTCAAAAGTATATAAAATCTAATACTAATCAATATTAAAACTAGTACTGAGACTAGATACTCATTTCAGCAAGTATTAGTACTAAAAAAGTCACATTCATGGGACAGAAATGAGCCTTTCCTGAATAACTTAAGGACGATGGGGTTCATTTTAGTACTGCAAGACACATAGCTATTCTCGTGTATTTTTATTTTGCATTCTTTCTGTATTTTTCATCCAGTTTTGCTCACCATCGAAGTGGGTTCATGAGGTTCTCTCCAGACAAATTCACAGCCCCATCACAAGCAGGAAGCCCAATGGACTCCAACTCTTTCTGTAGAAAATAAAACAATAAAATTATTAAATATAATAGATCGGCATGTAAACTGTATGAACTTTGTTATAACGCTGTTCGTACCCATGTGATCTTGCCAGGGCCGGGCTGACGGGAAATCACAGTAACTTCATGACCTTTGTTTTTAAGCAGATGAGTCAGCTCCCGACCCACGAAGCCAGAACCACCTCCTGTGAGAAGAAGAAGAAAGACTATAAATAAATAAAGAATAAATGCATATGAGCGGTGTAATCACAATCATGCTCATTGATTTGTGCAACCTACCCACAAAAATAACATAACAGAAATAAATGCTATGTTCTGTACAGCCAATGTAGCCAATGGACTCTAGTATTTATAGTTTATGTAACTTTTCTTTTTTCTTTTCTGTTTGTCATGTCCATGGAGATGTAATAGCTTAGCCTAGAGCAGACCTGGGCATTGTCCATCTCTCGGGTGACATAAATCCCTTTCATTGACTCATTTAAGATAATTTGGAATTACAAAATAAACACTTTTTTTTTCATGTTATCTCATGCATGGACTAAAGCTGCCTAAAGATGTTTTTTAAAGGCCTTTTTTAAGGTAACCTCACTTTTTCTTTGCTTGGAGTCTGACCAGTTAAACATTTTAGCCTCCCCTTGGAAAAAAAAAATAATTGTCCACTCCTGGCCTAGCATGTTCCACAGCATGGCATTAAACTTATCACCACAGAGACAGGCAGCGTCTCTATGGTGATAAGTAACAGCCACAGGTGAGATCTGTGGAAAGGCAAGCTTTTTTACTTATACAGACTGTCGTCTTGGTTAATCATCATTAACATTACTTACAACTAGAGAAATTCCAAAAATGTCAAAGAATACATACAACATCCATCCATCCATTTTCTCCTGCTTAATCCAGCTGGGTCACGGGGGCAGCACTGCCCATTACTCTGTGCACCAGACCCAGACCCTATGAACCCCTCTGCAGGTGGTGAACCCACAGGAGCACATACAACATATAAAATCAAATAGAGCAATAGATTTATAATTGTCAGATATATGCTGTCCCACTGTCTAAACTTTGAACTCGTTAAACCTAAAGTGGTGTAAATGTAACCTCTCGTTCTGTCACACTGACCTTTCATATGTGCTCTGTCCTAACCATAGACTGTATACGGTCTATGGTCCTAACGCGAGCTAACCACCTTCACACAAGCTAAAGCCGGGCAAAAAAATGCACGTACCGATTAAAAACTTCATATCTGAAACACAGTCCGGGACTTTGTTGTCGTTGCGGCAGGACTTTGCAAATGTGCTGAAATGTCACAGAAAGTGGTTTTGTAAGTGTTTACACGTGTTTTGAGCTCGCAGGACACCGTAGTCTGAATGCGCTCTCGCCATTGGTCCATTTCATAGACATGAACCAACGCGAGATCTACCGTTCATATCATGGTTCATAACTATGGGCCAGTTTAATGAGGTTTAAATAAAAGTTATGAGGAACATGCGCTTTCCGCCATGTTCTGAAAGTACACTTATTTTTTTTTGTAGCAGTTGTCTTTAAAGTGACTGTTGCAAATTTGACTTTTGAGCTGTATCAAATGTTAAACCAGAAATATTGTGAAGACTTACATTTTTGTAAAAAAAAAAACAAAAACACAGAACATTTTGGAAGATTTTTTTTTATTACCAATAAGTTAAATATAAAGCTTTATGAAAACTTTGATCAAATATACCATCCACTGTCCGACCTGAGGATCGATGGTCCTGAAAAACAAAAAGGACTCTTAAATTGTAAAATCAAGTAATTATCAGAATCTGTAAGCTGTAAAATGTGGGATCAGATAAACGCTTCGGTCAGTCTTTGTCATTGTGTCCTGCTGAGAACAAACTGCGGCAGAGCACTTCAATTCGGCCTTTTGTTTACATCATCTCCCAATATGGAAAAGGCAGATTGATATGGATAGTGAATTTCACCATTTCTCACCATTTGATTTGATGAAGGTGCAAAGGATGCAGATATGCCATTACACAACCTGTGAATAAAGAGCAAGAACAGAAATATACATGTATACACTTAATTTAGGAAATACAACACATTGTAAATTGATTAACTACTCTTGATTTAGAGTAGTTAAAAAAAAAAAAAGTTGAATCCTCAAAATGCCAAAGAAAAACTTAGTTGTGACAGTTAGATTCCCTATAAAGTGCATAGTTGTGTGGGATCAGATAAACGCTTCGGTCAGTCTTTGTCATAGAGCCCCACTTCAGCAGAGTACTACAATTCGGCCTTTTGTTTACATCAAGTCCCAATACAAATACTTCATACAATTCAGTTTATTTGCACAAAGCACTACAATTTCTAAGTATGCAATGTCTGATGTGCTTAAGATTTTCTAAAGACAACAGTGAGATATACTAAACCCAAATCTAAGGTTTATATATGCTGGATTGGTCATAGTCATGGCCCATCTTAGAATCTCACCTTATGAAAGTAAAAAGCAGCTTTCCCAAAGTCACCTGTGACAAAAGAACAAATATTAGTCATCTGTAGAACAACTGAAAAAGACAGTTTCTAAAGATGCTTTCAGATCAGAAATAACGCTTCAGTAGGTTTTAGTCATGTCTGACCTCAAACAAAACTGTTAAGGGACAGGTTCAGTCGGCCTTTTGTTTCATCACATGAAGAAGAGTTAATGTGAGGGGATAAAAGAAATGCCCTTACTAAAAGCAGTGTGCAGTATCCATCAACCTGGGGGAAGAGACAGTAAATTTTAAATCACTTTATAAATTAAATAATGTTTGTTACTTGGTCTTTTAAGTGCTAGAGGAGTAAAGCACATGGTACTACTACTCAGCTTTTAAAACTACGGTTATTAAAAGATAAGCTTGAGTCTTGAAGCCATTTCCTCACTTTAAACAGATTGTATAGAAATACAAGTACATATCAGAAAACTAAATGACCGTTACATTTGCTTATAGGTCCATAGAGTGCACATACCTTTTCCTCAACACAAATCAAACAAGCTTATTACATTCACAAACATGCAAACAAAGTAGTTCTCAGCCAAATCTGTACACAAACTGCGCGTACATCAAATGAACAGCGTTTATTCTTTATTTTAGGCCATCTCTCTTTAGGCCAGATTATCATCGATAGGTCAAACTAATACTAAGCCAAGTTTTGAGCTAAATTTGGTACTTTTTCCCAGATCGATTAGTAATAAACACCAATAGCAACATAAAATAACATTACAATAAAATGAATGAATCAAATTAAGATATTTTATACCCTTTTTTCCATACCTTTCTCTCAAAACCGAAGTGAAAACTGGTTAGGTGCAAGTAGCATTAGCTCACATTTAAATATTGCTTCAACCAATCAGAGCGCGTCTTTTGTTTCCTCGTTGAAACACACGGAATTAGTTGTAAACTGCGCCATCTATCGAGGTTGCACCGCACAATTTATGATAAAACACAAACAAATCTATTTTATTACAGATATTTTAATTTAACATGCTAATCTAAAGTTGTGCTAGCGTTATCTAACAACGTTTGATATCACTAATAACACAAACAAATCACATCATATCTTATATCTATTTTTTTTTTAACCCAAATGTTACGTGCACCTGCTATAATGACTGATGCTGTTCCATGTATCTTTTGCTATTCTTATTCTTTCCATAAAACAATACATTTCTAATTTTGTTTATTGGCGTCATCCGGAAGTCGTGTAACGGCAGGTCGTAAACACGTGGTTTGATTTTCTGATAAATTGCGAGTGATCGTCAGTATCGTCCTCTCTTCCTTGTTGGGATGGTGTAGCGTGGTGGTCGTGCCGTGGTTTGAAGCCCATTAGAAACACATGTGGTACGTATTTAGGGTCGTGAATAACGTACTTTGTTAAATTTTTAATTGATTTATAGGGTTTACAGACGGATGTTTGATTTGCTGTGATTTGTAATCTGTAAACTCTCGTGTGTTTATCTTGTAATTGCGATGGAAGGGATAACTTCGTGGTGCAACAATGAGAATGGTGTATTCTATAGATGTGGCCTTCCAAATAATGTACATGCTTAGTTTGATCAATTAATTAAATCACTACCCACATCTAGTTTTGTGAATTGCATATATCAAGGTGGGCAGGTACCGTTTTATCAGTCACTAGGGCTGGGACAAGACCACACACACTAAAAATGATCTCCTGAGACTCTTTCATTTGGATTGAAAAAAATGAGCACTGGCGAGTTACATTTTTTATGAATGCGTATTCCCAAAAGCAGAGCTACAATGATCATAGAACTATTAAATGATAAAATGTACCAGAACGGAACTGGAATGCACAAAGTACTTAGTCTCACCTAAGTAATTGCAAAATCTCATCTTGTGTCTCAATCTTGTCTCATCTTGTGGGAATTGTATCTGGTCCCATCCCTAGTAACCACGCTCTGAAAACTTTTTAATATATATATTCATTTAATTTCATTAGAGATGTTTCATGTCCTATTTATGGATCTAGATATGTATAGATGTCCATCTCTGAGATATCTATAGATATAGAGATGGCTATATCTTAAATACACCTGCACATATATGTTCACAACAGTACTCCCTACATACATGCGTGTGTGAATGCATGCACACAAGCGTAAATGTGTGTGTGTATATATAAGCTGTAATAAAAATCTTATTAGGGGCAGAGCATAATATTATCAGTATTGTACTTGCTGACTGTGAACAGGGTCGCCTCTCCACAGATATGACCTAACTTGATCTGGTATCTGTGATGAAAGGTTTAATACCATATTGTGACACTTTTTCCATGGAGAAAAGCCTTTGATGGACTCTCCACCAAAGAAATTAGACAATGCACCTTTAAATCTAATGACGAGTTGGAAGTTTATTTTTTTTATTTTATTTTTTTTAACCGCAGTCTATAATTTAAAATGTGTAGGCCTAAATGTCAAACTAATGATGATTTGCAGTCCGTGTTTCACCTGAGAACACATGATTACAGCCTTTACTGCACTGAACAGTTTGGCAGAAAAATATAATGTAATTTCTATGTTTTTATGTTCAAATTTGCTCAAATGGTGTTTGTTCTCATTTCAGAAACTTTGGAACGTTTTGTCAAGGAGGTGGGTGTTGTCATTTGGACTGACTCCATTATATTATTGTATAAAGAAACTTGTGTTTTTGGTTTGATTTTGTGTACAATGTTTTGACTTTTTTTAAACTTTGAATAAAAAATTGGAATGCCCCTTTTGGCTTTCTGGATCATTATTAATAGTTTAAAACACTTCAATGAATTTAACAGTTGTAAAGGGTTCAGATTTGATACATAAAGTTGAACAAAAACCCAACTGTCTTAAATCTCTGTGGAGCACCTGAAGAAAATGTACTTTATCTGTTTATAATGTGCAAAAGGAAATCTTTGTGTAGCATGTTTTTATACATTTTATTCCATAGCTCCAAATTACTGATGCTATGATACTATGTGGTTCCAAAAGTTTCAGTTTAGATTCACTAACTGCTAGTGGAAGGCTGGATACTACCTGTTTGGTAGTTTTTACAGAAATGTTCCACAGCTTAACTTTATTTCCATGAAGGCAGGTTTTGCCACAAAGCTAAGTTACAAGTTGGATCTATGGAGAGGTGACCGATATAATTGGGCAAACTAGTTGTAACTGTTGTTGTAGTTATAGCAGTTGCGGTACTATTATTAATTGTTGTAGTGGTATTGGTAGTTTTTGTAGTTGTAGTAACAAGAGTTTTAGTAGTTGTTTAGAACTAGCTGGTGTAGTACTAGTTATTAGTTTTTTAGTTGTAATAGTAACTATATTAGTCGTTATAGTAGCTGTAGTAGTAATAGTTGTAGTAGTAGTTTTAGTAATAGTTGTAGCAGTTGTATTAACTGTAATAATAGTTGTTTTAGTAGCTGTAGAAGTAGTTGCAGTTGTTGTAGTAGTGGTTGTAGTTGTAGTAGTAGTTGTAGTTTAATGCCATACTGTTGAAAATTAGACTAGACTAATAACCTGCACAGAGCAGGCCCAGAGCCCTACCAGAACAGGGTGCATTTATATTGCTGGTCTGCAGAGGGCGCTATAGTCCAACACCAGAGAGACCATGAGCCAAATCCACGTCTAAATATTTATCAGTGGGAATAAATAAGGAGGGAAAAGCAATTTGTAAAAGTGTGAGTTTTGTTGACAATCTTGTGTTGATTTGAAGTTACAGATGTTGGCATTTACACTCTTATGTTTAATTCTCATCTTTTCTTTTACCAAACACTGCCTCTATTGTACTTTGGTTTCCTGGACAGAAGTCATTGGATCTCAGTCAAGTCAAGCGATTTAAAGAGGGGGCGAACAAGAGATTAAAGTGTCCAGTGTTTGGGACCGAGAAGGCTGCAGTTCAAATACAGTTTAAACATGCCCAGTGAATCCTCAAAGCTTTTCAGTTAAGTGCTTGTCTCCTTCGTGATGATTTTAGTATTGATTAGAAGGTTTTATTATCTGTTTTTAAAGCTTTGAACGGATTGGGCCCACAGTGCGTCCTTCCGATTTACTCCCACGTTTTTGCTTTGAGTTTCGAGGGCCAGATCCAGCTCTTGTGGCCTAAGACGAGACTTAAAACCAGGGGGAAAGTCCTCTTGGCTAGAAGAATCACCACCAGCTTCACACTCTGTTATTTTCTCAGGTCAGGCAGAAACATTTTTCAGATGGACCAATGTTTCTATGATACAGTTTTCCGTGAGGATGGGTTGGAGCCCGCACAGTTCTGTTCAATAGGCCGAGCTACAAACAGAAAATGGAAACAGGTGTGGGTGTTAGTTTCAGGGCAGTTTCAGTGTAGTTTGCTCCACCTTCAGGCAGATATAAGGCTGTGTCCTCCAGCGTCTGATCAGAAATGAAGAAGCAGCTTGGAGAAGCTGCAAAAACGTATATCTGAACATTTAAAAGAATTTGAAACATAATTGAAAGTACACTTTAAATTTCAGCAACTAAAATTCTGAACAAAAATAATTCAAACATCTTTTTTCAGAGTTAAAAATTCAAAGTGAGAAATTCAGTGTTATTTAAAATTTAAAATCTAGTGGAACAAATGTTCTTTTATAAGGACTGTCCAAATACATGTGTCCATAGACTTGAATGCAAAAGTCTTGTTTTATTATTGAGGCAGATATAACAGTTTCATGCTTTTAACTTTACATTATTCAAATGATACAGTATGAAATGATACAGCTATAGTTATACCTCATAAGCAATCACTGACATGTTTAATTTACGCAAAGTATGTACAAAATTGCATTTCCTTGTGCTAGTCATTAATACTGTACAGAGAAGAGCTTAAGCAGCTGAAGAAAGCTCTTTCTCCTCCCAAAGTCAATATTTAAAGATCCTATATTGCGCAAAATGGACTCTTGTGAGCTTTAATCCATGTTATAATGTTGTTACTTCCTCAAAAACAGACCTGGAGTTGTGTTTTGTTTCATTCACACATGTTCACAGATGCTGTGTTCCACCTCGTGATGTCATCAAGCTGTAGTTTTCAAGTTAACAGCTCCTTTTAACCTTTTATTCAGTATGGACTGACAATACCAGGGCTGAAGTTATCCAACTTATTTTAGTTTTAAAACACAGTGGAGCGCTTCCTGTATTACCACATGACATCACACGGTGGAACAGAGTGTTTTCTGTTTGACAGAAGAATTCATGTGCAGGGTTTGTGTGTTAAACATGTGCAAATGAAACAAAACACGTCTCCAGGTTTGTTTGTGATGAGGAAACTACAACAGAACTCAAATTCAAGAACTTGAATTTCTAGTTGCATTTCCAGTAACATATGCATAACATATATGCGTGGCTGTGTCATTGAGCAAGACACTTTACCCAGTTTGCGTGTGTTTCGCCTGTTTACTTGTATGAATGGAAGTAAGCAGACAGGCTCCTGGATAATGTAATGGCTACTCAGGGCTGTCAATAGAATTTTGGGGGCCTGGGGCAAAAAGCCTCACATGGGCCTCACTCTAATATAAATTAGCAGGAAAAACGGCCCAATTTTTGGCCTCTAAAACCCTGGTGCCCAGGATAACAGACCCCTTTGTCCCCCCCTGTCTACTGCCCTGTGTCTACTTCCAAAGCTATTAAATTATATGTATAAAAATGCATTTTTCTAAATTTAAGTCTAGCCTTAAGTTCACAAATGGAGACCCACCCACTTCAAAGTCTGCTTCTAGAAGTAAATTTTCCATAAATTTTTTAACATAGATTTTTAGAAAAATATGAAGAGAATTCCAAGAAATCACAGAGGCTAAGCAGCTATGTGCTAATAATACCAATAAGTCAGTTGTTTTAAGTCCAAAAAGCAAATTTTAAACTAAATATTCGGTGAAATATTTTAATAAATTATTGGTTTACAAAGTTTCATAAACAGATTTGAAATAAAATTATAGGCCTTGTGTTTGTAGTTACCAATGAACAGGAAATTTGCTTCCAGAACCAGGGGGTGGATGGTCACTCTTGAGCTCCATTGTCTACATCATAGACTATATATAAATAAATGGACATAGCTAACCCGCTAGCCACCATGCTAGCCTTCCAAATAGACTCCATCGACTCACTGATTCATTGTCTCATTGCCTACTCTCTCTGTAACTGCTGCTGTGAGCCTCTCCATTTTGGTCTTAACATCTTCATATTAACCTGCTTTAAACGATCCTGGTGTTTTTATTTTGTTATTTTGTCCGTAAATAAATTCCTAATCTTAATATGGATCTGGCTCCAAATTCTTCCCTTTCATTGGACAATGCAGAATTTTGGACCACACTCATTTCCTAGTGAGTGTTGTAGACGTGTGGAGACACTTTTTCAAATAATCCATCCAGTTGTTGTATTTGCAGAGGTCGCTGGTGCTAGGCTAGCGCATGTCAATAGCCCACTCCTCAAAGCACCCGCGGCAAAACATTTACATTTACATTTAAATGTCTGTGTTGATGTAAAACCAATGTTACATTTGAAGGATTTATGTTTGAGCAGCAGTAGCGAGTTGTACTTCCTGTCAGCGGCGGACTGATATCACCACTGCTGCTGAGAAAATAGTCCCTTAACATGCAATGATTGATGCGATGCAAGGTTAGTTTTATTTCAATCATTATTCTATCAGCACAGACATTTACATCGACAGTCTGGCGTCAGAGACTGTTTTTAGTGGCAGGCTAACTATGCCCATAGACATGCACTAGCCTAGCACCAGCAACCTGTGCAAATACAAGGACTGGATGGAATATTTTAAAAAGTCCACACATCTACTCCACTCTGGCTCACTAGGAAATGAGGCCTTATGTCCAAAATTCTGAACTATCCCTTTAACAAATTAGCATTGCAAGCTTCATTTGACTGGAGCAGGACGGTATGGGTCAGGTCACGCTCCTTTAGTCCACTTCTTTATACAGTCTATGGGCTACATGTACAAAACTGTATGGCATAAACTTAGTGTCAAAAATCTACTTTGATTGAAAACACACAAAACTATCTTCAGTAGATTTTAAACAGGTCAACATTTGAAAAGTGTCCATCAAAACAAGGCACAATTCTTTTAACCAGTAGTAGTGCCATTGCCATTAGAAACTGCATTATTTAACCCCACGTTGGACTCTGAGTTTGGGTTCCGGCCCTTTTTCGTGCACTGGTCCTGAGAGGTCCCTTCTAACAGACGCGCCATGAAAGCGAAGCCGTTCTGTTTGATGTAAGACTTCCCAGCGAAAGTGTAGAGAACAGGGTTAGCGCAGCTGCTAATGAAGGCTAATGCTGAGGTGACCGCGCGACTCGACTGCCAGATGTGGTCCAAGCTAGAAAACAAAGACATTCAAATAGTTAAAGTCCACCGTGTAACATTTCAACCAAAAAACATAGACTAAAATAAACCATTGCAGGTATTCACGAGTTTCATCTTCCTGTTCACTGGTGACACTGAAGATTCATTTAAAGAAGAGAGAATTTTTTATTTGAATTGCTAGATTTTAACTTCTTGGATTCTTTTTAAAGACAATACAGTAGGAGATGTACTTACCATGTTGATATGTTTGGGATGCCAGCTGCTGCCATCTTCAGAAGTGTCACTAGTGTTGGAGGTGATTTTAGATTTTCCTGAATCCGTCATATCAGATCACTTTAACACAGGAGTCCTTTTTCCTCTGGTGAGCTATTTTTACATAATGAAAATGCCAGAGAGCCACTAGTTTTAGCGGTCACAAGAAACTGAGCATATATGAGAGCCACAGCGAGCCTTAGATAAGGTGGAGTTAGATGCCTATAAAATATAAACCAGGCATTTAAGGCATTTAATTAATCAAATTTTACTTATTCGGTACAGTGCATGTAATTCAGAAATCCTTTAGCAAGCTTTTTGGAAGGAAATACTTCACCACCAACACCAGTGACATGAAGATGCAGATACAGGGTAAATACATCTCCTACTGTAATGTCTTTAAAAAGAACCCAAGAACTGAATGCACAAAAGAACAATATGAACGTTTTTAGGACGGTGCTAGATTGTCATCACTCACAAGCCCATGGATATAGGTGCACTATGTAACCTTTGTTTGGGAGGGATCTGCCACCTGCTTGTCTCCATGATGATGTTAGAACTTTGCCAAGAATGTTCCACAGTATGA
>KN515803.1:0-21353 GCA_000787155.1 Scartelaos histophorus
TTTTTTTTTTATTAAAAGTTGTATAAATCAGACATGCATTTTGAGAAAACGGAAAATTGTTTAATAAAGAATGAATGATTTTGTTGATTCCACATGAAAACTGACCAAACTGACCAAAAAACAAAACAAATTCTGAAAATAAATAAATAAATACATTTTGGCCTTTACTGTCTCCCCTTAAAACACCAGCCACAACAGCTATAAAATAATAAAACAATGACCATCACTGTTATCATATTTATTATACTCTGTTATCAATCATATCTATGCATATGGTGGACGGTAGTTTTTCAAAAAGTACTTTCCTCTTTTAGTTTTAGTCCACCCACTGACCTGCAGCATTGTTTCTGCAGTGCGGCCGAACTGTAGCTGATAGTTTCATCCCGAACACATTAGAATTCTATAAAAACCAGCGTGTACTGTACATGTGTGCGTCTGTGCATTAAGCCAGGGTCACTGAGGAGTAATGGGATTGCTCTCTCTGCTTTCTCTCTCCATATGCAGCTCAGACAGGCCTCCTAAATCACCCTCCACCTCAGAAAGAGCGAGACGGAGGAGCGAGCACCCATCTGCACTCTGTGGTACCACTGCACACGAGACAGCCTCCAGCACCACCCAAAGACACATACAAACTCACATTCAGGTTGAGTTTCTGTGCTTGCTGGGAACATTACACTGACTTATTTATTTCCTGAAAACTGACGTGTCTAACATTAAAGGCCCCATGTTATACTATTGTAATACGAAGTTCTAATGTTGCTTCACCCTTGAAAACCATTGGAGTTGTGTTTCATTCACACATTTAACACACAGATGTTACAAATACTCATGATTTTCTCATAGTCTGGAATAATACTGCTCAGTATGATGTGAATATGCACAAAGAGAGTGTGCACAGGCCAGAACGCAGATCCAAAACCATGGCTTTTGTTCTTGGGCACCTTCATTCTTCCACCACAGTTTAAACAGATTAAATTATGACTAAACCTTGGATCAAAACTGAACTAGAACTAGAATAGAATTAAATGGAGTGTACCTCAAGAAGCCAAACCAGGACTGCTTTATACACACGACCGATATCATGATTTACTCACCACCAGAAAATCAACCACTTACACAAGGCATTAGTTTAAACCAGTCTAGTTCTGTTTTATATTATATAAACTACTGCACTTGCATAATCAGTCAAAAAGCATAAGGATATTATTAGCACATGTTACGACCCAGCTCTGCTCGGGTGTGGGAAGTAACAAAAAAACACCAAGGTGGAAAATGGAATAAATAAGTAATGTTTAATTAACAGGTGTGTAAAAGGTTTAACTTAACAAAACATGGTAAAATATGTACAGAAACTAAACCAAGTTAAGAAACAACACAACAGGTTTAACATAAAACAAGTTTTGTGCTAAAACGGGTCACGTGGGTTCCCAAAACGAGTGATTAACTAAGGGACACAAAAATACTAAACTAAACCACGAATGTCCCAAAGAAAACCACAAACCCACAAACAGAATCGAGAGACCAAATCAAAAGGCACAAAACAGAACAAACTAAACAAAACCGAGTGTCTCAACTCACAAAAGTCACATACTAGTACAAACAAAGTGACAGAAACAAATGAGACACAATGGCACACTGACCACAAAGACCAGCAGCCCTGAACAGGAGCTGTGATCTTCTTAAACAGGGGGAGGAGGCTGGAGGCGGGGCCAGGTGCAGAGGTGCTCCACCAATCAGGGGCCAGGGCTCAGGCAGCAGGAACAAAATGGCAGCAAAACACACAAAAATACAAACTGAAGGCCTGGGGCCGTAACACCACAATAAAAAAAAAAAAAACTTTGGATAATCTCAGTCCTCAAATTGCCAATTTCTACAGAACTAAATATAATAATATAATGCCATGATCCTAACTTGAAAACTACCACTTCATGATATCACAAGGTGGGAGAGAGCATTTTGAGTTTTGGAGATGTCGACAGCTCAGCGATGTAGCATTACCCAAATGTGTGAATGAAACAAAACACTACTCCAGCTGTTTTGAGGAGGAAACAACATTATAACATGACTTAAAGCTCGTAATGGGACCTTTAAAATAAACTAGTTCTGTTTTTCAATCTAAGACAGTCAAAATTAGCATCTTTAATGGATTTAGATTTTTTTTTCTTTCATTATCCCCTTTAGGCAGACTAATACTTTGCCATTATCTTGGATCCAAAAAAAAAAAAACAACCCATTTGAGGCTGTGAATAATCAAATTGAAGAACAACATAAATATTTGTCTGTTGGTAATCACATTTAGTTTTAGCTTGAGGGACTTCGTAGACATTTAAAAGTTTAGTTTCATGCTGGACTTTCAAATGTGTTTTTGGTGCAAATTTGGTGCAGGACTGTAAATTATGTCCACGTCTTTAAATCGATGACGTTCAGGCAAACAAGAATGTATAACTAAAATGTGAAATCACTATCTCCTGTACGCCTCCTCCTACATAATAATTCCTGTATGGATTGTCTTTTGCCTCGGGAGAGCACATGCAGTATCTGTATTACCATGACAACAGCAAGATCCCTACGCTGCTCTATCAAAACTTGTATCTTTGTGTTTAGACTTAAATGAATTTTTAAATGAATTTTTCACACCAAGAACCACCTAAGAACATATTTGGAAATAGCAGAATTATACCAACAAGGGTCTTAAAAAGGGCTAAGGATATTATTTGGTAAGGGTTGCAAAATGAGCCTAAATTATATGTATAACGCGTACATTTATTGTGATTAATCAGTGCTAGTGCAGCCTCTGCAGCTCAGCGAGTGAATTCTGGAGGTTCTGAGCTTTCACAAAAGGCATGTCTTATCCATATACTGAGAAAACTTGTTTGTTTCTTCTAAATGCTAGTTAAGCTTTGGGTAAGTTCAGTTGTGGCTGTATGATGCTTTTAAAAACTGTAAGAGGGCAGGTTTACACTGTTCCTTTAAGCAGTTCTAACCCAAAGGAGAAAAACATGATAAAAATTAACCAAATAGACCTGCAGATGAGCTTGTGCACTGCTAGAAGAAGCTTGCAAACCCACCATAGTTTAAAAGCACTGACTTAAGGAAAAAAAATTTATGAAAAAGTGTTGTGTTTGTGTCTGACAAACAAAGTGATGGATCTTGTCTGATCTGAAGGATGGTGCAGTGGAGCAAAGCAGAAGTAAGTTTTGTGGATGTCAAGGTTATTTGGTTACTCAATGGAAATGTTGTAATATATAATGTATAATGAGATAATGTGGCCTATCCTGCGGTCTGTCCTGATCCTTGTCAGATTTCTCTGTGCCACTGCTGCTCCACTGCTGCTCCATGACTGACAGCAACAGGAAGTATTAACATAATCCAGTTAGATACTGAATTGTCTAATTATCTGTAAGGCAGCTCCTATAGGCAGCATATATATACAAAACTTGATAGAAAAACTGATAAAAATTTTAAAACACCTTGATCAAAATGTATTCTACTTTGCCTTGATTTTCTTTGCTTCTGTCAGCTTTATTTTTTCTTCTCTTTTTTTTTTTCCAAGTGTCACTCGAGAGCCGATGAGCATCTAATACAGTAATACCTGATCCTGAAGAGCCTTTCATTATAATCTCTCAAGTCCTTTTTGCTAATTAGCTGCCATATTATTGCTGATAGTTTGAAGTATTAAAGATCTTACTGTTTTGCCATTTGAAGTTCTACTAAAATGATTCTTGAGATTATCCTTAAGTGTAGAGGTTCATTCTCTTTTGTACTTTACACTGAAACATCTTAATATGTTAATGTTTCCTTTTTAACTGTAAGACTGATCTGCTTAAAGCCACAGTATGCAATTAAATAAAAAAAATCAATCTGGTTGTACTTATTGCACTGAAAAACTTGGCTATAATATTCCACAGAATGACTTAAAACCCCAAACTCTAAATAGGTAACATATTTGCCGCCATTTCCAAAGAGGAAGTGAGCTTGAGGTGCTTCCAGCTCCAATTGACTTTACACTGAAAAATTGTCACCTTCCTCTCTGTAACTACTGCAGTGAATGTCATCATTTGGGTCTTAAATGTTTCTATAATCTTCATCTTGGCATTTTGTCCATTAAGAAATTACTATTTCTAATAAGGAATTCGGCACCAAATTCAGGCCTAGAACTGCGAGCCACGTGAGCTTCATTTTACTGGAGCCAGTTTATGCTTAAAACATATTTATCTCCATGGAGAATGTTTCCCACTTCCCACTTCCAGAAAGTCACATACTGTAGCTTTAACAAAACTACCTCAAACAAAACTCGGCAGTCTATAGGATTATCAATTGTGACTTGTTTTATTATGAGAAATATGTATAATTTTTACATTGTCCGTCACACTGAAGATGACGATAAAACATAAATAAAACATTCTTACAAAATAAATCACTGACAAAACAATTCATTTTTTACATATGATTTGTACATAAGTCGTATATACACATTGCCCTTTTTACAGGATGATTTGGAATGTTTTATGTACCACTTTCTACGGTACAAAAACATTTCCGTCTTTTCTTCGCCGAGGTAAAAAAAACCAAAACAAATGCCTTCCCTCCTTGGAGAAGATGGGTTCTGCTTTAGTGCATTTTATGGCCCTGATTTAAGGCTATAAGGAGATGGACACACTCATCTCACAGACAGAGCCATCATCGTGGGGGAGGGAGTCTTTTCTATTGGTGATTGTCGCGTACACAGACATCCCCCAGAGCCCTTACATATTGGACTGATTTCAAATGAATAACCAATTACAACTGTGACAACTTATTTGTTTCACGCAGTCAATTACAAATGCAGTGTGGGAGAAATGTCACAGAGTGCAGGGCCCACGCTCATCACATTATCTGCAAAGCGGCAATGACCTGCTGAGAAAAATATGACAATTTCTCACAGCGGGAATTACATATTTAAAAAGAACAAATTAAATTGTTTCAGACTTTTAGGGAAGTTGAGTTTTAGTAGATGCAGTGCCACGTATTGGCCACAAGGAGACATTGTTTTAGAAAATGAATTTGACTTGTTTCTTTGACAGGATTACAGCAATACCCATAAACAGAGGACATGGAGCAACTAATTGGCTGGCCTTGTAAGCCTCTTAGCAGACACCACTGTAATAAACCAGCCAACACCAGAAGAACAATTGTTCACAAAGACAGCAAGTTAACAAACTGCACTTAAAAAAAGGAACAGAGAGGTTTAGTGTCAGGCTGCTCTGTAGTTCCCTGATGTCTGATGCTTTGTGTATGACGCCCGACCAGCGGGCGGAAAGTGGCTTCAAACGAAACTTGTACAATTTAGTCATACTCTTCACCATTCAAGTATTTTGTATATTGTATGTATATTTTGGTGTATATTGTGGCTTTTGAAATATTGGTAATACTCTAGAATAGCACTATTTTTTAATTCATTTTCCACTATAGGTTTATGGTAAAGGTATAAGTAATTATTTGTATGGTGGGGGTAGGTCCAAGAAAGTGGACCTGGAGGCCATTAATACATAAGACTTTCAGACTCCCAGTGAGACCAATACAGATGATCATGTTCAAAACTTGCAACGTGCAAGTTATTCTTAAATGTTGCCAAACAACAAGAATGAAGAAGAACTGTTTCAGACCATAATTTCACATTTATAGATACATTCCAATTAAAATGTATTAAGGACCAAAGTGCTTAGCAACACTGACGACTTTACAGTGTGAATTCAGTTGAACCTACAGAGCAGATCTTGTCAGGGGCATTTCATATTAGCAGTTAATATACCGTTTCATCTCCTCTAACTTTGGTTTTATCCTTAATTAACACTGTTTGATGAAATGTTCACTCTGCATGTACAGACTCTATTACCACAAATCAAAGACGGAGGTTGCAAACAACAGTTTGCACTTTTGAAAGACTGAGACAGCATTAGTATGCGACCTGTGGTGTTACATGCAATTAAAAACTGAAGCAAAGCCCCGACTCAGATGAAAGATGACGGCCACATAAAAGCCCTCTGACAGGCAGATAAAGTGCGGATCAGGCTAATACTCATCCAAGGCTCCACAACACGCTCAAGGATCTGAATGGAGCCATTAGACACCCAGAGATATGTCTCAGTCCTTTCATTGCTGTTGAGTCTGAAAAATAGACATGCACATCTGTAGAGCTTCAGTCCACTATGATATATCCATAATTAAACATTAAATACTCGTCAAGAAGCATGAGTGATGATTTAAAGTTGTTAGGAAAGACTTCTATTCTAAACGCTTCTATTCAGCTTACAAATCAGATTCAATTAGAGGACAAAAGCTGATTTTCTGAAAGCAAAGGAGTAATAGGATAAAAAAATGTAATAAAAACAGATAAAACAGATTTGCAAAACACAGGATTTATCTGGTGTTTCAGTCATAGCCTTGTAACTTAATCTTTGAAAAATGAGGAGGGTTTTTAATGGTGAATTACTTGTGTAAACAAATACCTAAAGATTTCAGGTAAGGTTTTACCAAACATCAAAGTGCATCTATATTGACATCACAGGTTGGATTGGATTTCATTTCAGTCACTATAGAGAGATTCTGACCATTCTGAATCCAGAAAAATAATTGAAAGTAAAAATTTCCACTGACTAAAATAGTAACATAAGGGTGGAGGAGAGAACCAAAGATGTTTACTGTATTTTAGATAAATAATATTCTCATAGAATACAATAACATTTAGTTTGTTCTTTGCATTGCATTGTGCTGCAATTGTAACCTGTTGTAAATGTTTCTCAATCCCATTCCACCTGAAGGCGCTCATATGTTCTTGATTTAAAGTCTTTAGCAAAAGAAAATTTCTCCATCCAGAGGCCCCTCCTGCAGGTGCTGACCGTCTGTAAGAAAGAAACAATCCTGCATCATATTTACATCACACTTAATAGTCATTGAATAGTGGATTAACTAAAGTGGTTAGTTTTATCTTGTGAAATGCATTAAGTTGTTTAATGATGTAAAAACTGCATCAAAGCCTTATACAAACTGCTGTTTAATACAGTCAGATTTGTTGAATTAATGTGGAATCAAAATAGAGGCAGTGTTTCCTTGGTTACAGTGACGCTCACCTGCTGATGAAGCCCCTTTGCTCTTCTTCTTCTTCTTGTCCTTGTCCTTGCCTTCTTTGCCCTTGTTCTTGGTCAGCTGCAGCAGACTTCTAGAAAGCTGGTTGTTGGTATCACTGTTTTTACTGCTTGAGTTGGACGAGGAGGTGAACGGGTTGAGTCCTTTCCCCTTAGACTTGCTCTGCCTCTGAGGCTGCTGCCGGGGCACAGAGCTGAAATCCAGGGGGTCCAGCTCCAAAGACTGAGAGCTGCCAAGGAGCTGCGATTCTTCTGAAGTTGTAGAGGGAGTCCTCTGGAATGACACAGTGGAATTACACAGATGCTAGATACATCTGCTTTGTATAAATGAATGTGTGAGTTCATTCCTGAATAAGATTCAAAAGGGATTGGGACCTTTCCTCTAAAGAAGTATTCACATTTGTCCTGGTTGGGTCCTGTCAAGTTTAGTCCAGATCTAGTACAGGTGTTAGTATTAGTTTATTTCCAGTTTTGATGCAGTGTGTGTACAACTGTGAACACCTCCTGAAGCCACAGAAGTACAGTTTACAAGTTGAAATTTCTGCTTTTTATTCTTGACTTTAAGAGCTGTGTGACTGAAGCACCAACAGAGCCCATGTAAACAGGACCACAGCTGTAGTGTAGCTCTGTGTGGTGCTTGTGCTAACCTCTGCCAGGCGCAGCTCATCCATCCTGTGGAGCTGTCTCTGCACGGCCTCCCTGTCTCGCTCCAGTTTCCTCTGGGCGTCCCGCAGTCTCTCCAGGTCCCTCTGGTACTCCTCTTTTCTGTTCTGCAGCTCCTGTTTCTCCTGCTCCAGCTTATTGTGTTGCTGTAGGATCTCCTCCTCCTTTAAGAACCAATCCGTATAAAATCACAGCGATCACAGCCTCGGACCTCATTGATTATGCATTATGTTTATTATTGATGGTTCAGCCTGTTTACCTGCACGTGCATGAGGGCCTCCCTGTCAGAGAGATGCTGCTCCCTCTGCTCCCATTCCCTCTCCTTCCTCCTCTTCTCGTCTGCGTGAGCGGCCTGTTGTCTCTGCAGGGAGGCCAGCTCCTGCCTCTGCTTTTCCATGCTACGCTGCTTCTCCTGTTCGATTAGAGAGCTGGGCCTGGAGGAGGGCCGAGACAGAGACAGAGAGGAGGACGAGCGCTCACTCAGGGCCTGCCGCTGGTCCTCTATGAAACTGTCCTGCTGCACCACCACCGCCTGTCACACACATTTATATATTTATATTCACACAATATGTACAATATGTTCAACCATTAAATATAACTTCTTGTAAGCTACTGTTTATACCTGTAGCGAGCTCAGCAGGAGATGTAGGTTGGAGACACTACGGAGAACCTGCTGTTGAAAAGAAGACAACAAATAGACTGTTTACTTTGACAATCATTTTTAAAGTTATTTTTAACATATCAGTATTTAGTTTAATAAACAAAAATGAGGCTTTTGAGATCTAGAAATGAGACCACAAGGCAATATAGTGTAGACAAAGACATATCAGAATTACCTCACTGTTCCTCTTCAGCATGAGCAAGAGGTTGGCATTTCCTCCCTGCACAAACACACACACATTCATGCATTGTGTACCTGTGTTTGCAAAAAAATCAGTTATACTGTATGTATGTATTTTTTGTAATAGATGTATTAATATATTATTCCCAAAGCTGCCACATAAGTGTTATATCAATAATAAATCATAATAAACACGGCTAAGAGCTGAAGGAATATTAAAGCATTACATATTACTCATATTAACCTATGGCTTTTAAGACTAAATGCATTATGCAATATGTTTTACTTTTTCATATGATATAAATTAGCATAACCTCAGTTACATTTAGCACATTAAAACAATATTTAGTTACTCTGAGTTATTAGCACTTTTGGTTGTGGCTCATTTCCTTGAGTTAGTTGAATTCTTCCTGTATATTTTGAAAAGTGATAATAGACGGGCTAAAGTCCAATTCAGAGGCACTATAGCGGGTGCAACTACAGGCAAGTCATTTTTCTATTAGATTTTACTACTGATGGTTGCTATTAGCGACAGGGCCTGGCAGGAAGTGTCAAGAGGCTAATTCACTAGAGGCAGAGAAGCAGCTAAATTCATTCTATTGTCAACGTTTGGGAACAAATGACCCAGCCTCCCTCTAGGTGTGTTTTTATTTTGATTTTTTTATGTTCTGGCTTTAAAACGTGCTTCACTGATACAGGAACATCATACACTGCTTAAGGGAGCATTCTCCAGATCTTTAGCCAGAATTTGGGTGTGGAGCACTTAGCTGAAGAATGACCCTTTGTAAATGTGATCACGAAAACTGGAGCACCCAGCCGAAACCCACCCAGGTAGTTTTACACAAAAATCCCCTAAATACACAATGGCTGTCCCTTGAAATCAATGCGGGAGCTTTGAGGTGAATTGCTTTGTCAGTGTGTCAGACGGGTATGAGGATGAGGTAGTTTAGGACCAATAATAACTGCCAGCATAAATACCAACCTTCTTGAGCACACTGTCAGATTCTGTCCTGCGAAGGTCTCCTCCTGTCTCCAGGCTTTCATCTTTGTCTCCACCTGATATGGATAAACAATTTAAAAAAGATTATAATTGTATTTGTTCAACTAAATTCTGGACATTAAAGAATACAACAAAATTGGAGTATTATTTCACAACAAAGTTATGCAGTTTTAATGTCCAATGTTGTGTTATGTGAATACAGTTATTTTAGCCTATATGCTGGATACTGGGTAGAACAATGATTGGCAACTGTCATGACACTGTTCTACCAGGAAACTCATTCAGACACGATGCCCACGGCCGAGTCTCCCCCAGGAAGCATCAGCTCTTCTCTTATGGTAAATGTTTGATCAACAATACTTATACTTATATACTTATACTTATAAACTGTATGGCTGACTTATCCAGTGTAGTTGCTGCTCTATCATTGTTTTTTTAGATTTAAGCACAACAGGAAAGCAGAATCAAAATGCAATTTCACAATGAATATAAGAACTCACTCTTACTGCTGAGCATCTGATGACTGTCAAAGCCTCCAAAGGTCTCGGCACGGCGGGGCAGGCAC
Organism: Scartelaos histophorus; assembly: GCA_000787155.1. Classification (NCBI taxonomy): domain Eukaryota; kingdom Metazoa; phylum Chordata; class Actinopteri; order Gobiiformes; family Gobiidae; genus Scartelaos; species Scartelaos histophorus. The sequence goes on from KN515803.1 coordinate 10,194, forward strand.
ACCGGCCCCGCCCCTCCCTCCTGGATACTGGCCATGGCCCCTCCCAGACTGCCGTTCACCAGAGCCTGTAATGTCTCCACTGCCACAGACACACACACACACACACACACACACATGCACAGGTCACTAAATGAATTAAACAGGCTAACTGTGTTACAGCTCAGTCCAGCACTCATGAATCTCCTCAGTCACCTCTGCCTTTAGTCTTCCATGGGATCCTGTTGCCAAGCAACCACTGAAAACCACTGACTTTATTTTTAATAACTCAGTAATGTAAATATGCATATGTTGTAGGCAAAACAGACCATGATGACATTTTGATTAAAACAAAAGCTGGCCAGTCAGGTGAATCTGAAGTCAATAAGAAATAGAATTACTTCTGCCAATTCCCATAAAGTAAGAACAATTACTGCTGCAGGCTGTGGATGCTGCAGTGGAAACTGCAATACACACTGTGTCTACAACTTGTTTTCAACAAATATAATCAGGAAAAAAATACAAAAATGTTTTCTAGTGTTATAATGAGTGGTGTTGGGGTAGCAATACTTTTTGTCAGTATACAAAAGACAAAAGGACTTTGGGGCTAGATAAAATTACCTTCCTGAAGTGCATCCTTCATGATGGCCGTCCCCCGGGGTGGCTCCTGGCTGCTGTCTGACCTGAAGAAAGGCCCCACCTGCCGACTGCTCTCCTCTGCAGAGCTCAGACCCTCCCACATGCCCCTGAAGAGGCGCACCTTCTGCTCCAACAGAGACAAGATCTCTGTGTCCTTTTGCCTTAGCAAATCTGTGCAGGGCGGTTATATGGAACACCAATGAATAAAAACAACAATTACACATCAAAATTTCAGTTTTATTGTTAGATCAAATACAAGGTAGATGGTTCCAGACCTCTCATCTCACGAGCTTTGGTCTCCAATTGTCTCTTGTCATCTTCTGTCTCACTAGGAATTCCTTCATCCTCATCTTTGTCCCTGGATGAAAAATAAGACTTTTTACAATGTAACATTTTACTGAATGCACTGCTTTAAGAACAGAAGACTTTAAAGGTGAACATATATACAAAGTTTATGCAAGGACAGACAGAGACTCTGCAGACTTCTGTTTTGTTTATGCCTTCCTCCAGTCTGCCCATAGCTTGATCTCAATTTTGTTTTGTCAGAAGTCAGAGACAAACACAAGGTGGACCCCTAAATCTGTCTCCTCCCTACTGGCTGCAGAGGAATAATCCCCTGCTTATAGAGCACTGCCCTTGAAGCCAATCCAGCATCAGACTGTCCCTGAGTACATCCTATCCCCAGGTACAGGAGTGCTAATCCTCCTGACAGCACAGTGCTCAGTCACAGCTTACCGTATATTACCAGCTACAAACTAGGAAAGGGCCTAACTCCTGGGCTACAACAAAGCTACGTAACCTAGATACAATTACGAATCTGGAAAGGTTTGATCTATCAAGAGTATAGAATAAACCGGTAAAGAAATAATATTTGACATAGGACGCCATAAGAAGAAGGCAATACTTAATCAACAGCAGAACACAGGATATATCCGAAAATAGTGTGGGTGATATAGACAAATAGAGTTTTTTTTCTCATATGAAGAATCATGATTTTTCTAATTTAGATAAATTATATATATAGATTATATATTATAAACCAAATAAAAATGTCTTTCAATACTAATTTCCGGAAAATAACCCTTTCTTTCTTTCTTTCTTTCTTTCTTTCTTTCTTTAGGTTTGATTATTGTACAGCCTGACAGCCCAACCAACTATTCACCACACAATTAATGAATATAAAGTTGTAACTTACATGGCCTGCATAGCCTCCTGTATCTTCTGCATCCAGCTGTTGCGTTCATCCTTGGAGCTGGCCAGCACCTCCATCATCTCCGGCTTTTCGATGCCCGCTGTGATGAGGAAGAGGCCGCGCTCTTCGTTGGCCACCTCCCTGACAATCAGCTTCTGGAGGGAGATGACGGTGGAGCGCTGGTCCTACAGAGGGAGACTTTGTTACAGGCGACAGGCAGGATACAGTGGGGACAATGAAAAAAAAAAAAGAAAAACAGATGATAGGAGGAGGGCTGAGCAGAAACAGGGGAGGAGTGAATGCAAGAAGGGCAGATTGCTCACACTTGGAAGAGCAATACAAGGAACAGGATATTGACATCTGTTTGTTTTTCTTTTCTCAAATTAGTGTTAAAATTATGTAGTATATGAAGTTGTCAATGAGGGCTTCAAATGGAAACAATGCAGATCAATGGACATTTCTCAAAAATAGCATCAGATTACACTAAAAACAGTTCTATAAAGTTAACAAAGTTAACAAAGTGACGGTATTAAAGTTAACAAAGTGACGGTATTAAAATGTATTTGAACAACAGATGTTGAAAAATGATCTGAAAACTAGTTTAGTTAATACTTTATAATATGTTTTCTGTCTGTATCACCTATGGAAACATTGCATGTAAAGAATATGAAAAAGCCATTATGACTCACATCAGGGGGATATTGCTCAAGGCCAGAGCAGCTTTATTGGGTGCAGGTAGCACCAAGTGTGCTAATGCTAACAACACAATCAGTGGGATAGGAAAACATGACACCATCACTACTGGCATTACTTCAAATATATCTCTTGGAATAGTGAGGGCAGAGGGAGTGGAGGGGAAATGAAAGACAGCATTTGCTGTAAAAAGGAGAGGTGTGTTGTACCAGCATGGCAAAAACATATTTCTGGTCCTTTTCGTGTAGGAAGACGAAGACATCAGATAAAAGTAAAGCATGGACTTCTGAGGAAAAAAGAACACAAGCTGTAATAGAATATTTGAGGCTGAGCTTTGCTTAAGTGCAGTGGTGCACTAACCTTTCAATCTCCCCTGACTGTTTTTGAGCTGCAGAGGTCCATCGTGAATCAGCCTCCTCCTCAGGAGATCTTCTCTAGCAAAGATCTGCCCGCTCTTCATCATCATGATGGACTTGGTGTCCATGCGGCTGTGGAAGTCTTTGAGCCGCTGCCTCTTTTCGTGCTCGTTCACCTTCTCATCCACAGCAGCAATCACCTCCTTCACCAAGCGAAGAGCTTCAGTCAGATCCTCATAGTCCTCGCTGCCCTCTGACAAAACACATACAAATAATAATATTGCATTTGAATTTACATTGTTTTAACATTATTTTGTTATATGAAAGCGACATTTTCAACATAAAATGTATATCAATGATAAATATTATCCATCCATTCTTTCTTGTTTTAATTAATGGTGCCACAATATTTTTGTTCTCCTTCAGTGCTTTGACTTATGTTTCTGTCACCAAAATCAAACTGTACAAAAGATTATTGTTCCAAGTTGTTCAAATTCTTTTTGGTAGAATCAAATGTGGTTTCAGATTAAGCAACCGTATTTAAGCATTTCAGAGTAGCACAGTTAGAGAGGTGTTTATGCAGAGCAGGTGGTGCAAAGAGATTCCAATGTGGTTTTAATTTGCCTGCATTTCCATTTTGTAGAGACCACCTCCTAAGAGTATTTTTAAAAGCTTTAATTACACACATGCTGCCATAAAAACAGACAGCTTTCTACGACAGATCAACACAAAACCAAAATACTTGCAAATAATCAGATGATGTTAAAATAGTTTTGAGTGCTTTGATAATCCCTCCCTCGTTAGATCCCAAATGAGCAGCTAGACGCCAAAAAGAAAAAAAGAAGACTTAATGTAATGGTGTTTTCCCATTCACATACTGTATGCAAACACTTTATCATCTGTTCTCTGCTGCTTGTTTAACCAGAATAAAAGTTTAAGAGGGTTTCTTTCTGCAGTTATCTTTTGGCCCAGGAAATGCCTTCTATATTATGGCCAGATGGAGTATGCATATATTCCTCCCCATAGACTAATCTTACTCCCGTGGCTGTTGTGCCACCGTGTTCCTAACCACTAGAACATTATTTCTGCAGTGATTGTGCTCGGTTATTTCTTCTTGAGTTGGCAGGCGAGTGTCTTCTTAAAACACCTTTGAGATTAAGTCTAGAGCTCGCCAGTCCCACATACAACTACTGTAAACAGGCTTTGGGGAGGGATTAGAGAGACCGTACTTGAGATGACAAGAAGTGCTTCAAATCAGATATAAAACTCTGTGAAAAATCAGCTTTTCCAGGTACATTTGATTTATTATGTAAAAAGCAGCAATCCATTAATCCAATATATTCCTCTCTACAAGTAAACACACACAACAGTTTCAGTTATTTACTTAAATACATCTACAAAAGTAAATAATAAATGTGGTTACGCATCAGGAGGGATTTGTTGGGGGAGATATCTTTAAGTTTTAATCATTTATACTGTCCCCATTTTGTCTTGTTTCTTTCTCTGGGATGTGAGTGTAATTAATCCACCAACTGTGAAAGAAGTTGGCTAATAAGAAAGGGATGCTGTTTTTCATTACAAAACAAACTTCACGATGTAGAGAAATTGATTGTTAGAAATATAGGACACATTTAGGTCCACTGTGGAACATTTATTACAAAGGCAATTAGACAAAAATGTTGGAAATGTAAAAAGTTTTGCTGGTTGAGATTCACTTTGTGGAAGTTGAATGTCTGTAGATCATATAAATACAAAGCCAGCTGGAGCACTTCAATGCTCTGCTCACCTTTAGTGTGCTGCAACAACCTCTGGACAAGAACGGGGTACTTTGTTATCCTCTGGGTCACCAGCAAGATGCATTCTGGGATACCAAGCCTCCGCACTACGCTGCTGCTCATCTTTTTCTGGAAGAAATAATGAGTAGTTACAGCACAACAACGATAATAAAAAACAACATTTAAACTTAAAACGACTTTATTGTGTCAAGAAATCCAATATTTTGTTTGTCTTCATGGCCATAATATTTGTATACTGTAATTTAACACTAACATGAAGTTATACTGAATAGGAAAAAGATGAGGATTGTAAATGACTTGTTCTTACTTTGATAAAGGTCTTGAAACGTTTGTCTTTTGTCAGTAGATCCTTGTAGAAACTGACGGCTTCATTGTGACAGCTGCAAAATTTTCCATAGACCCTTTTCATGCTCTCACCATTGGGCCCTGAGAACTAAACCAGGACATATTGTTCATTTCAAACAATGTAGGTAACAATTATGTTTGTCACATTTACACACTTTCATATACACATTTTGAAAACCATGTGCATCCACACCAGAGGCCAAGTGTCAGTGGAAAATGTTCAAATTGGAACAAAATAATTGTCTAAATGATTTGAGACAAAATTTAACATTCCTAACCCATGGCATTTCATATTGTGCATTTACTGTGTTTGGCAGATCGCCCCGTGACATTAAAGAATGGGTTTAAATGCAGAGGACAAATAGCACTGCGGGGACAATATAAATTAAAATTCCCTGTTACTACCCCAGACTTATTGTGTTATAGAAAAATGGCAGATGTCCCTACTATTACAGAGAAAAGACTGTTCCATCTATAACGGATTATAAGATACTATCAGTCAATACCAACAGGCCTACACATGGTTCAAAATCATAAACAGGGCAATTAACACACCTAAATATGAGATTCAATTTGAATCAAAGCCCAGACAAAAACAGCCTTACCTGATTAAGTACGATGTCTCCTATACTGTGAATGATGACTGCTCCCACTGTGGCCCCTCCCTCCTGCTGACAGCCCCTCTTCCTCTCCAGAAGTCGCAGCAGGTATTGTGTGTGTAACTCCAATAGTTCATCTAGAGCAGGGAACAGTCTGTCCAGTGTGTGAGGCTCCAGCTGCACCTCCTTGTGCAGGCCTTTACTGTACACCTCGGACAGGATGCGCAGAGTGCGGATGTGGTGCATTTCTGTCTGCATCAGCTCTGCAAGTCAATAAGCAAAGTTTAAACACAGAATTAGTTGGGAGTTACAGCACAAATGTTAGAGAAGCTGGAGCATAACATGAAAAAGGTAAAATGTAAGTATTTTGCATCATCTTGACGTGCAAATAGTTTTGATACGAGGTAGCTAAGTAGCAATTTGTAGTAAAGGCTTTTTGTGTACGATAGTGTAGCTCTTTTTAAGCAATGACTTAGGAGTTTAAAATTGGATTATGTTTTGTGTTTTTATACTATGTTTTTAATTGACAACATATTTTAATGACAGTTATTCTTCAATATATAATAGTAATGTAATCTTGCCCTTAAACATGCTTGACGAAGCCTCTCTGTAGCCAGTAATTATTCAATCCAAACTCTGTGCTATTAAGTTATTATTGTAGCCACAACGGCCCTTGGGCAGAGTGATGGAAATGAGGCTGCCAGTCTGCATCATCACCCCTTTAGACCACCACTCAATCACTCATGCACTCACATCATCCATATTTGGCAAGATATAGGAAGTATCTTTCCTTAAACGGGAATTGATCTTCCAGTCTTTAGGTTTGTAGATGAGTGCTCTAACCACTGATATATATTTTATATCAACTTAAAACAATAAGTCAGAACTCATAGATAAATTCCAAACAGCCCAATGTATGTACCATAAATGATGTCTTGTCGTTTGACCAGGTCTTTGCCCAGTTGCTGTAGAAAGTGCTGGTCCACTCCTAAACTCCATGAGTCGGCCTCCAGCTCTTTGGCATCAGCCTCAAATTCGCCCATGACCTGCCCGTCCATCATCTCTGTGCCTGTGCGGAACAGCACACCACAACACAGGGGTCAGACAGTCACTTCAAACTTAGTTTCAAAATCAGACTCAAATGAATCAGAGTAGATGTTGTTTTCATTATGTGAAGTGTGCTGAGAGTGACCTTCATCTGTGAGCGACTCCATGGACTCTGTGACCTGGTTGGTTCGGTTCAGAGAGTCGGTGGATTGAGAGAGGTAGCGCAGGGTCCGTATAGGCATTTCATCAAACACAGGACTGTACAGAAACACATAAGGAACAATATAAAATACCCCCAAAGATATATTTGTATATGAAGGCCAACACAAGTCTTACCCAGCAATATTGCTTATAGACAGACTTTTAGAGAGGTTATTTCCATGAAACATAAGAGCTGTTTGTCTCCGAGATGGGATCATCAGGGAGGAATGGTCTTCAGGTGACAAGATGGCTGACCACGGACGTTCCCTTGTAGCACCAGCTAGAAAATAAAATATCATATTTTTCTCTTTCCTTTAAAATAATGTGAGTTTCATTAGCATATCATTAAGAAATTAAAAGTATCTACTATTAGTGGGCAAATGAATTACAATACTGCCATGGTACTTACTTTTGTTTCTCATAGTTACTGTAGGAAATGAGCTTGAGTCTGGTAATGTTAACTGCTGTTTGGGTAACTAGGCAGAAAAAAACAAAGATGTACAAGTGAGCTAATAAAAAATATATAAATAAATAAAAGAATGATTACAATGATTGGTTATGATAACTGCGGTACCTTCATTTTCACCTTGGAGCAGACGGGGAGGCTGTCTCGGCAGCCTTTGTGGACGGAAGCATTACAGTCTGGAAAGAAAAGCGAGAGAAAGAGCGAGTGAGTTTTTGGAGATTGCCGTGGGGGTGTTAGGTCTGACTCAAAACTCTGGCTAGTTTTCTTTGCCAGTCAGGAAGCTCCACCAGGCCGCTAATGAAAGCCAGACCCAGGCACGGTATGTGATGCAATCGAGGAGTAACACTGCTGCTGGACACACAGGCCAGAGGGTGACATAAACACTCGAGTGCATGGGAAAGTTTCAATCAAACAAACATCCCCGTGGCTCTTAGGGGATTACAAGTTATCATAGAGGATCTCCAGAACAAAATTCACCCAATTCCCTTCATGAAAACTGAACATTGTGCTAAATATTGTGTTCAAATTTTAAGAATAGCTTGATTAGCCTGCATCTAACTTTTTGGTTGGGGGTCCTTCACCTAATAATCAACTCTTAATCAACTCTACCTTACATTTACTAAATTAGAGGTGATTTCATAGCTCAAAAATACCTAGAAACCAGGTATTCACACTTGATCTGGTTTGGTCTCCATGAAGATAGAAAGGTTCAATATAAATATCTACCATGCACATTTAAATCTGCTATATTGTATGAACATTATCACAAAGTTAAATGTGTAGGGTGTTTATGTTGTTCAACTTTAGACAGGTTATGAATAAAATATATGTGCAAAGCGAGTACCAGACGGTGTTCACCATGCAAAGCAGGTAGAGCGATCCTTCCAATCGACCAGACATTGCCAGATTGTTATAGCTGCAGAATAACTGAGATCCATTACAGAGCGAGTTTCTCCTTTTGAGGCTGTTTTTGGTGTTGCGCCAAATGCTTGTGCAATAAACTACATCCTCTTTATGGGTACGGCTGCTGCTTCAGTGGAAAACAATGTGAATTTGTTCAAAAGTCTGAGAGGAGCAGACAGAGGTGACCCTTAAGTTGGCTACACTACTTCTCACCTCAAGATGTAGCATTAAATCATTCTGCCTCAAACAGAACCGCACTCAAATACACTTCACATCACTTATGTCTGCTACACTATGTTTATTATATACAACATTTGAATCATTTAAACACCTTTGCATTTGGTATATTTATTGTTAAAAACTATAAACATGTTTTATTTCTTAAGACCACCAATTGTCTTTTGCATGTACTGTAGATCTTTATGAAATCACACATTGTTTTGTGTTGTAAGATAACGGTGTGGTGCCTATCCACACATTTATATAAGAATCAAACAGCTCTTGTGGAGTTTATGCGTTCCAAATTAAGATTAATTTCCTTTTTATGAAAGAACCCCAGCACATAATGGGCTTTAATTAGTATTTAGCCACAGGAGATCACCCCAGTAGGTCACACAATTATATGATACACGAAATGTACAATGTCAAATAAGGATGAGGCCGAGGAACTTACAAGCACAGAGGTAAGCCTCTTTGCTGGTAAACGTCTTATTGCACTGGGAGCACTGGCTGGGCTGGGACAAGCACACAGAGCTGAACACATGGCCGTTTGTGGATTTCTTGTCCTTTTCCTTGCCTTCCTTCTCCTTCTTGTCCCGCTCCTTTTCCTGCACAACCAAAATATAATAAAGGACAAATTACAGCCATTATTTACACAATACACAATATATACTGTAGAATAAATGTTTTAATATGTTCTGCATGGGCGGCTAGAAACTTTGGAGACCAAAGATATTCTAAGTCCCAATTTGAATCCAGCAGAGCAGCATTATTACACTGATCTGCCACACAGCATGGGGTGTGCATATTAAGTGATGCATTATTTATGCTGACAACAAATTGGCTCATTAAAAGACCATTTCAGATGCTTATTTTGCGACAGTATTTACTGCTTTGTCTTTTGATATTGTACATAGTCTGTAAAATACATAAAAAGTAAACAATTTATTATTATCATTATAATAATAATTTTTTTTTTTTACATTCATTCATTTTTTACATCAGCTGAGGTCATTGTTTTTTCTAATCAGGCCTAATTAAGAGGAGACAGGTCTATACAATCTATTACTTTATATATATTGGAGACTCGAAGTCTGGAAATACAATTTTCACATTTTCATCAAGGCAATCCTTCAGTAGCATCGCCAAAAACTGACAAAGATCTTCAGATGTTGGCCATATCTATAGTCTGTCTTTACTCACAATCCCATAAAGTAATGCTGAAAAGAACAGAGCCTTTGTATTCTCTTTGACATCACAGAGTCTCCACCCGAACCCAAATGAAATGGAAAAATGGAGTTTCCAGTCTAGTTTTAATGACCAACTTTGAGCCTCTTGGTTTGAGCTAGCCACAAAAGCTCTGACATACTAGAGCTTATTTTGTTCAGTCACTTAACATAACTTCAGGCTGACTACACCACAGAAACATTACAACACTAAGCAGTCATTTTCACTTCCTACAACAACAATGTGTCAGAGCAGGGCCAAAAAGACATCAAATTTACATGCTTTGCTTAAAATCATACTCTTTAGCACATTGCACTTTCCTTTTGTGATTAAGATAAAAATACACACTTTACTGGACACTTGTGCAGCTTACTTCCAACTTCTGGCATTCACATTAACATGTCCCGGCACTGGCAGGTTAATCTCGTGTGACAATCAAAAGTTAATCTACAAGACATACCGCCGAAGCGTGCTCTAATACACTCCGACTACCCTGGAAAAGGAAATCAGCTCGAGAGGGAACTGCAGTCACTTTGAATCCAATACTGTGACAGGATCCTTTAGCAGACTGGGAACAGACTATTCTCTTCTACCTACCTCCAGCCAACCCTTCCATCTGAGAGAAAAGCCATGGCTCCCTGTGAATCTCCTGTACAGCATCCCAGAGACTGAGATGTGGCCACTACCGCTGCTCGGGACCCATGTGGGAAGCTACAACGAGGAAGTGACTGGCTTGCTTCAAGAGCTGTTATTTCTGCTTATTTATGTCTCAAGTCGAGCATAGGCAATGCGACAAAACGTTGCAACAATCCAGTTTTAAAACAATGGTCATTCTGGTAGCATACTTGAAGTACAGGCGCTCTACAAGGCACTCTTTCTCTAGTGATACCTTTTTAGAAACATTGTGCTGTTTATAGTTCTCACTTTTGAATACAGATGATTATTTTACAGCTCGTATTGCAACAAGCCTACAAATCCAGTGACTCCTTCTTAAAATTGGACTGTGTAACTTTTCTGCTTATATGCATGGAAATATTGCCTTGCCAAGAATGATAGACTTTTAGAAACGAGAGCCGCTACATCATATTTCTAGTAATAGTGCCACTACATTTTGAAAACTGTTAAATAAAAGGGATGGATTAAACTTGTGAAATGGCTCTGTGACATCAGGGACAATCCCAAGTCGGTGCCCCACTCCATCCTCCAGGCCTCTGTTCCTTAAAACTGTGCCCGATGTCAGAGAAGAGATTACAACAACCACAGACACAAACTTTATCAATGTGTCAACTTCCTCTTCAACCATTGGTATTTCTTTAGTGAAAGCCAAACTCTTTGCAACACTGTTTGTCAATTAAAGAAATAGGTTTAAACTCAAGAATTTGTATTTTCAATTATATTTTGCCATGTTATAGTTAAATAATATAGGATTTAAATTACACTAGTTCAGATGTTTTCAGATTTGAGTAAAAAATCTGGTGCAGTGCCTTTAAAGTAGTGTTCA